>JABUQX010148430.1:0-2500 GCA_015478945.1 Trachelipus rathkii | reverse complement strand
TCTGGTTTGGAAGGCACAAGAAGGAAAGAGGAGTTTAAAGTCAAGATGATATCAGAAGCTCGTTCCACTGACAGGGTGATACACCCTTCCTGGGAGATGATGAAGATGAAGAGAATATATATATATATATATATATATATATATATATATATATATATATATATATATATATATATATATATATATATATATATATATATATTTTCTTTATACACAAATATAAATATATATATATATATATATATATATATATATATATATATATATATATATATATATATATATATATATATATATATATATATATATATATATATATATATATATATATATATATTTCGCTCCTTTTAGTATTATACATGAAATTAGTGTAATAATCTTATTGTAGAATGAACAGTTACAACCGATCTCTTTAGACTTTTTTCAGCAAAGGAAAAGTTTTTGAATTTTTTGTTTACTTAAATATATGATATAAATATATAAAATAATATTTTTGGGGTGTTTGAAATGTTTACAACATTTTTGATTTATTGCTAATTTTTATATATTAAATAGGAATAATGTCTTTAGTAATTTAAATAATGTAAATAGTTTTTCTATCATAAAATCATCTGAGAATAAAATAATAATAATAATAATAATAATAATAATAATAATAATAATAATAATAATAATAATATAATAATAATAATAATAATAATAATAATAATAATAATAATAATAATAATAATAATAATAATAATAATAATAATAATAATAATAATAATAATAATAATAAAAATAATAATAATAATAATAATAATAATAATAATAATAATAATAATAATAATAATAATAATAATAATAATAATAATAATAATAATAATAATAATAATAATAATAATAATAATAATAATAATAATAATAATAATAATAATAATAATAATAATAATAATAATAATAACTTGATTTACCTTGAAATTTTAAATTTTTAAAAAAATTTTATTCATTTTTTTCTAAATTGTAAAGTTTTGAAAGATTAATTTTTTTTATAATTTATTTTTCTGATAATGGAAACAAAAGTCTCATTAAATTTAATACAATAGAATACAAAACATTAATTACTCTAGAATCTCCTTTACAAATTATTAAAGAAAGGCCGTAATGATTCAAATCATGTCAAAAGATAATTTTTTTTTTCAAGTTAGAAAACATAAAAGTAGGAGAAAAACAATTGTAAAAAAAAACACTTCAAACAAAAAGAAAACATCTAAAAAGGCAAAAAGTTAGGAAGAAAAAACCTGATGAAAACAAACAATAGAAAAAAATATATATTTTCAATGCAGACAAAAGCCACTAAACGTCTTATCATCGCATTTAGAACGGTTAAATGCATTTAAAAAGAAGATTTTGGGAGAATATTAAGAGTTACAGACCTCAAAAATGTGGAAAGATAAACTGGAAGAAAAATATTTGCAAAATAAAATGCATGTTTAGGAGTTGCTTTAAATGAGCGAAATGTAAAAAAGGAATTCTGGAAAACGTGAACAGCAAATATTTAAAAAAAAAGAGAAAGAAGATAAAGAAGAAGAAAAAAGACGAAAATGTTTTCAAAGAGAGAGATTATAAAAATTGGAGAAATGAAGATAATTTCTTATAAGAAAGAAGATAAATTGAAAACTAGAAATATAAACAAAAAAAAAAAAAAAAAAATAAAAAATGAAATATATATATATATATATATATATATATATATATATATATATATATATATATATATATATATATATATATATATATATATATATATATATATATATATATATATATATATATATATATATATATATATATAACATATATATATATATATATATATATATATATATATATATATATATATATAAATATATATATATGATTAAAGTCTAGAACGTATGTCACACAACGAAAGTTAAAGTAATAAATTATTATTTTAAGAAATTTTATTTTTTACTTTTTTTGTAATATAAAACAGAAAAAAGAAGAATTAATATTAATTTTAGGCACCGGTGTTGCCGGGAGCGCGCGGTCTGTCATGCATTCACGGCATAATTAAAAATAAAGTGTCATGGCGTCTACATTCATAATTATGCTTTACAAACTTTAGGTACATAAATCAAATTTAAACTGAAATGAATTACCATAGTTTAGTAATAGTAATTTTTGTTAGCTTAGGTGTGAAGAAATATATATATATATATATATATATATATATATATATATATATATATATATATATATATATATATATATATATATATATATATATATATATATATATATATATATATATCTTTACTTTTTTACTTTTTTTATTAAATTTTTTTAAAAAATGATTAGTATAATTATATATATATATATATATATATATATATATATATATATATATATACATATATATGTATATATATATATATATATATATATATATATATATATATATATATATATATATATATATACTATATATATATATATA
>JABUQX010148428.1:7500-10000 GCA_015478945.1 Trachelipus rathkii | reverse complement strand
CAATTGAACAAAAAAATTATAATAAAAAGAAATATGAAATTTCTTTTTCCTTTTACTTAAACTAAAATATCAAATCAAATTTCAATCTCTTTCGTGAATGCATATTTAAAAACATATTTAAATCCTATATACAACTTTTTCTGGGTTATAAGAATATAAAATGTTATTTTATTCTTTCTGACTTTTCGAAAACAAAAATGTTTCGTGAAATCATTCATTTTTCTTTTACTAAACTTAACTATATTGAAAAAGTCTTTCTTTTTATGAAATGTACTTTTTCTTCCTTGTTTCTTATTGAACTTTGGTTCACAAAGTTTATTATTCTTTCTTTGCTTGTTAATACGTTTTATCTTTTTTTGTTTAAAAAACAACTTAGGTTTTATCTTGCTTTGTTTTGTCTTACAACTTAGGTTTTGTCTTAAATCTATATGGTTTTTTAAACCTTTATCTTTTATATCTTTAAACTCATTTTCAGTTTTAGGAACTTTGAACTTTGGAAGAGACTTCAT
The DNA here is from genome assembly GCA_015478945.1 of Trachelipus rathkii. NCBI lineage: Eukaryota > Metazoa > Arthropoda > Malacostraca > Isopoda > Trachelipodidae > Trachelipus > Trachelipus rathkii. Next base: position 9,491 of record JABUQX010148428.1, on the reverse strand, counting down.
TACTTTATTTTTAACTTTAGAAGCTTTTGTTTCTTGACAAGGCCTTTGAGAATTACTTTTAAAATTCTCTCTAGTTGTGCTAAGATTGCTCGTCATTGACAAAGTTTCATTTTTAGAAAGACATCTCCCATAGTAAATTTTTCAACAAGTGAATGCAGATTACTTTTAAAATCCGCTTTTTTGTACTTATTCTTATTCTTCTCATTAGAATTCGTACTGCTAAGTTTACTTATTGCAAATTTATTTGAAAGTATGCCTGTTGCCTCTACATCTTTTATTTTAACGACAGAAGTGGTTACATTTTCCACTTTTATGTCTATTTGTTTGCTACATACTGTTGAAGGAATTTCTTCTTTTACAGCTGCTTTAACTGTGAATAGCTTTCTCTCAATTATTCTAGTCTCTAGTTTTGCATCTTTCTTTACAGTTTTTGCAGTCTCTTCCTTTACAAATACCGTTGCTGTTGATTGCATGTCAACATTATTTTTATTATTGTTCAATAATTCTCTACATTCTTTTTCATAAATGAATTGTTGTTTTTTATTAACTAATATTTTTACTTCTTTAATTTCTATTAAAAGGCTGTCTAATATCCTTTGTACTTCCAACTCTACATATTCATTATTTATATCTATTGTCTTCAAATTACAATAAACTGAGAAGTAATAATAATAATTTTCAATCTTTTTTAGTCTTTTTTCGATTTTACCTATATTATTATTATTATTATTTATATTATTAAAGACATCAAATTTAATATCTTTTATACATATTCTTATTTTTTCGATATAAGAAGAACTATGAATTTCATTAATTATATTATTCATTTTAAAATCTATTTATTTTCACCCAAATAAAATATTAAAAATATTTAATTCAGTTTTATTACCCAAAGTTAAAAAAAGATATTTAACTCCACTTGCGACATGTAATATTTCAGTAAATTATATTTTGGACCATCATGATAGCATAATTTTAAGTTTTTTAGATAAAATATATATATATGTTTATATATATATATATACATCTATAGAAAAAAATTTTAATCATATTTAAAAACTTAAATAAAAAAAAATGTTAAAATATTTATTTTTTTTTATTAGATTTAATCAAATTTATTTAAGTTATTCTTTTAAATAGTTTAAATATAGTTTTCTTTCAAATAAAAAAGAAAACGATTTTAGAGGTATACTCTTTTTAATTTTAAAATTTTAAAATTTAAACTTTCTAGAATTTACTTTTATTATTATTTTTTATTTATTTATTTAAAACAATATTACTGTATCTTTCTCTTTATTATTATCATCTTTATACTAAACTTATTTAAAACAATATTACGCTATCTTTCTCTTTATTATTTTTATACTAAACATTGCAATATAGCGACATGTGGCACTCTTTATATTTGCTTGTTCTCTGCTGCAAGCAAATAAAAAAAAATATTAAAGCAACTTAGTTACTATTAATCTTTGTCATTTTGATTTTGTAACTCATTTAACAATTTTAACAACCTTTAAAAATATGTACTTTTACAAATTTTAAAAGATATTTTAATGTATTTATAAATTATACTATCGTAATTGTTCATGTAGCGATATATGCCAACTCTCTAAATATGATTTGGATTCGTCGTCTTGTAAGTCTTGTGCTTGCGAGCAAGCAAAATGTGGCAACCTTTGTTGGGTTGTCTCTCATTTAAATTCTATTTTGCACTCTAAAAATATTATTACCTATTATTTTTTTTTATTCACAACTCTTATGATGACACATTATTCTTATATTTATTTTCATATAATACCTTTAAATTTTATTTTTAAACCTTGCAACTTTATATGACGTCACTAACGCCATCTCAATTTGGCATTTTCAGTGTCACTTTGAACACAGATTTATTCATCTATCTAAAATATTTTATATTTATATTATTTATTAATTTATTATTATTTATAATTAACAAACACCTTTATTTTATAATAAACTTCATAAACATA
>JABUQX010148428.1:0-2500 GCA_015478945.1 Trachelipus rathkii | reverse complement strand
CACACACACACACACACACACACACACACACACACACACAATACAATAATAATAATAAAACTAATAATAATAATACAATAATAATAATAAATATAATAATAATAATAATAATAATAATAATAATAATAATAATAATAATAATAATAATAATAATAATAATAATAATAATAATAATAATAATAATAGTAATAATAATAAAGAGAGAATAAAAGTAATAATCAGAAGACGATTTATTTAATTCAGGTAACCTTTTTTTATTTATAGTTAGATTTTTATTAATTATTTATTATTAATATTATATTTCCAAATATTGTTTTCCATCCGAAATGAATTATTAATTCAAGTGTACAACTTCGCTTATCAGTTACCAAATATTGTTAGTTTATTTTTGATTTATCAAAGAACCTTTGCTTTAGTTTTAATTTTAATTTAATTTTCATCTGGTTTATTATATAGTTAAAGGTTGATGCAGATTTTTCATTTTTGGGTTAATATATATATATATATATATATATATATATATATATATATATATATATATATATATACTATATATATATATATATATATATATATATATATATATATATATATATATATATATATATATATATATATATATATATATATATATATATATTTATCCTAAACACAACAAAAATATAACAAACTGAATTAACCTTTAACTAAATAATGTTCAATGAAAATTAAATTAAAATTAAATGGATGTCAGTTTTTTTACCTTAATCAAATTCTAATTTAAAACTATGATATGAAAATTTTTGAATTAGGAGTTTAATGTGTGATGTATTAACGTGTTGTGATTTTTCTTTTTTTTTCACTGAACTTTTATATAGTTCTTTCGTACACAGACACCAATGCTCACGGGCAGAGTTTTTATGAAGTATATATATAGTTATATATATATATATATATATATATATATATATATATATATATATATATATATATATATATATATATATATATATATATATATATATATATATATATATATATATATATTTTTTATAAGAGGTTCAATTTTAAGCGAGAATCAATAATTAATGTATCGTTATTTTAATAATTTAATCTTAATCTCAACAGATTCTTGGCAACCTAACTTAACCTAACCCAACCTAACCTAACCTAACCTAACCTAACCTAACCTAACCAAACTTAACCTAAATTAACCTAACCTAATATTAATGGAGTCAACCACTTATAAATGTCCTATATATATAGAGAGAGTATATATATATATATATATATATATATATATATATATACATATATACATATATACATATATACATATATATATATATAGATATATATATATATACATATATATATATATATATATATATATATATATATATATATATATATATATATATATATATATATATATATATATATATATATATATATATATATATATATATATATATATATATATATATAAATCAATATATATATATATATATATATATATATATATATATATATATATATATATAAGGAATTCCGAGTAAGACTTGAAAGAAAGAAAATAGAGAGAAAAATGTACTCGAACGAAACGACGAAGACTTCCGAAATTATTTCTAAGAAATGTTGAAAACAAAACTTGAAATGGTGAATCTTTCTATCAGCTGAAGAGGTCTTTGCGATTGAATTTTTTTTTTTGTATCAGATTGAAAGAGAAAGACAGAATCACTTTTCAAATAACGGTTTATAGTGATTGAATAATATAATTGAAGATGCCGTTTCGATCACTCATGCGATCGTGTGGGAATAAACTTCCTTAAACGTTTCCCTCCTTGTATCCCTCCGCGTTGTCTAAACTTTAATAAAAGAAATATGTAAAACTTCTTAATAAGAACGTTTCTCAAGACTTTCTTCATTTGGCCCCGACGTAATATCGAATTTTCAACTTTTGTTTTTCCATTATCAAATTTCAAAAAGAAAATAATAATAATAATAATAATAATAATAATAATAATAATAATAATAATAATAATAATAATAATAATAATAATAATAATAATAATAATAATAATAATAATAATTAATAATAATAATAATAATAATAATAATAATAATAATAATAATACAAACACAATACTACAATAATAATAATAATAATAATAAAAATAATAATAATAATAATAATAATAATATAATATAATAATATTAATAAGTAATATTAATAATAATAATATTAAAAATACGGGGAGTAAATTAAAAAAAAAATGGTTTAAAATAAAAATTAGAAAACATTTGAATAAAGAGTTTAATTTCAAATGTTTGATTACTTTTCTTATATTGAATAAAATATATATATATATATATATATATATATATATATATATATATATATATATATATATATATATATATATATATATATATATATATATATATATGAAGGGAGAGAAACAAATCGCAATGATATGATACATGTCTTTGATAGATATATGTTAAACATATAATACAG
>JABUQX010148426.1:7500-13266 GCA_015478945.1 Trachelipus rathkii | reverse complement strand
AGAAGAAGAAGAAGTAAAGAAGAAGAAGAAGAAGAAGAAGAAGAAGAAGAGAAGAAGAAGAAGAACTAGAACACAGAACTACAGAACACCGACTAGCAAAGACTTACAGTCCACCTCTGGTCTGTTTAGTATTTTTGTTTATTAATTTGTTGGATGTGTCTACTGTTATTAAAAAACTTATGTATTTTGAAATAAGTATATTATTTAACCTATTTCTATGTAATATATGAGTCTGCTCACTTATAGCACTTCTAAGCAATAAACATCATAGTATGTTAAGTATTTTGTTTATTTATTGTATCTGATTAGATCAATGTCTTTATGAAATCAGGATTTGTTCTATGTGGTGAACATAAAACCTATTTATTACAGTTATTCAGTGTGATCGATTAGATCACCAGTCTTAGAACAGATATGTTCTATGGGGTGAACATCAAAGCTATTTAATACATTCAGTGTGATCGATTAGATCACCGCCTTAGAACAGATATGTTCTACAATGATAAACATCAGAGCAACTTACTACAGTCCATTACAGTTATTGTAAAAGATGTTCTCATACGGTAAACATCAAAGCTATTTACTACAGATTAAGTGTGATCGATGATATTACTATCCTAGAACGGATACTTTGCAAGCCATGAACATCATAGCTACTACAAGCCGTAATTCTTTTTACGCTGTACTAAATACATTTTATAAATGATTTCAATTTTTTTAGTTTGATTTTACCATATTCAGAATACTACTAATTCTTGTACTTGAATAAAGTAAAATCGAGTTGAATTGACGTTCACAGACCAATATCCTTAAAGTGATTTTCAACTTTTTCTTGAATGAATCGATGTTAGCGCTGTTCACTGTTTCATAAGAAAGACTATTCCACTTCTAGATTACATCGTAAGTGAAGAAATTCTTTGCTATATTTGTTTGAAATCGTTTATGACAAAGTTTATGTCCATTACTTCGTGTTACATCAGTAAAATTATATCTAAAGAATTGCCTTTAATCGATATTGTCAAATTTATTTAATATTTTGAAAACTTCTATTAATTTTCCTCTCAATCTTCTTGTCTCTAAAGAATGGATATCGAATTCACGTAGTCGTTGTTCGTATGATTTACCTCTCAATTCAGGGATTAATTAAGAAGAAGAAGAATAAGAAGAAGAAGAAGAAGAAGAAGAAGAAGAAGAAGAAGAAGAAGAAGAAGAAGAAGAAGAAGAAGAAGAAGAAGAAGAAGAAGAAGAAGAAGAAGAAGAAGAAGAAGAAGAAGAAATTGCAATTTATGGAAAATCATCTAGATTCAGAATAGGGCTCTTTTTGGAGTTGATAAGCCCCAATATATGGTTTAATATGGTCTAATAAGTATGAGTATGGGATATGAGATTGAGCTAGATCTCAATTTTTCTTTATTTGCAGTAATTCACCTCTTTGAGAAAACTTTAAACAAGTGCCATATCTCTTCAACAAGAATTACTCTTCAACATATTTTTAATAATAACTCTAATTTTGATCATCACTGAAAAAAACACACAACAAATTTAATTTGGTTTATAAAATATTAATTTCTGAACTATTCCGAGTTTTTACATTGTAATTTTTTAATTATTTATTTGATGTCTTTTCATGATACACGCCTGAATCTGTAATAATTAGACTTTAAATTCTGCATCAATTAAGTTAGCTGCTCATGTCATTGCTCTCCTTGGATTTATGCATGTTAAATTTATACAAGTATGTAAGTACAAAATTGACAAAGAAAAGTTTTAACAAGGCAAGAAAAAAGCTTGAATACAATTTAAAACACCTATTACCTATTTCTGGACGAAGCCATGGAATCTTTTATATTAAACCGCCTATTCCGAGTTCCCAAAACTAGCCGACATTCCTAGTTCCAGAGTCCTGGACTCAGACTCGGTACATATATATATATATATATATATATATATATATATATATATATATTATATATATATATATATAATATATTAAAAAATATTATTAGATATTAAATAAATTATTATTATTATATATATTATTTATTATAATACATATATATATATATATATATATATATATATATATATTATATATATATATATGTATATATTATAAAAAATATTTATTATTTTTCATATATATATATATATATCCATATATATATCTAAACATATATAATATTACATATAAGTTATTATATATATATATATATATATATATATATATATTATATATATATATATATATATATATATATATATATATATATATATATATATATATATATATATATATTAGTTGAAATATTTTAAATATTTTCATTAAACACATAATTATCATTTCCTTTTTAATGAATAGCCTTTTCATTTTTTATTCCACTCGCCGAGAGAAACAGCTGCGATGGCGAGGCTATCTCGTTAAAAAAAATTCTTCTTTCTAATTTCAGTTTTCACTTAATTCTAAAATGGAAACTTTTTTTTTTTCTTTATGCCACTTTTTTGTAAAGTGCCTACGAGGAAATTAACGGATGAAACAAGTTCTTTCTTTACATAATAGGTATATAATGGGATGTAATTACACTTACTGAATAGTGGCAATAATAGTATCATTAATAATGAAGTGACAATATTGTATTACTACTACTAGTTACTACTACTACTACTTACTACTGCTACTAATACTACTACTAATATCACTATTAATTATACTAAGAAGAAGAAGAAGAAGAAGAAGAAGAAGAAGAAGAAGAAGAAGAAGAAGAAGAAGAAGAAGAAGAAGAAGAAGAAGAAGAAGAAGAAGAAGAAGAAGAAAAAGAAAGAAAGAAAAAGAAAAAAAAAAGGAAGAAGAAAAAGAAAGGAAGAAGAAGAAGAAGAAGAAGAAGAAGAAGAAGAAGAAGAAGAAAATGGAAATAGAAAAGAAAAAGAGAAAGAAAAAGAAAAAGCGAAATGAAAAATGAAGAAGAAGAAGAAGAAGAAGAAGAAGAAAAGAAATAAAGAAGAAGAAGAAGAAGAAGAAGAAATAAATTAGCTGGAAATAGTATTTAGTTGTTCAAGTGTTAATAATAAGAAGAAGAAGAAGAAGAAGAGAATCCACAGAGCACCGACTAGCAAAGACTTTACAGTCCACTCAAGGCTAGTCTGTTTAGTATTTTTGTTTATTTAATTTGTTGGATGTGTCTACTGTTATTAAAAAAAAACTGTTATGTATTTTTGAAATAAGTATATTATTTTACCTATTTCTATGTAACATATGAGTCTGCTCACTTAGAGCAGATCTGCTTCTAAGCAACAAACATCATAGTATGTTAAGTATTTTTGTTTATTTATTGTGTTGGATGTGTCCTCTGTCAATGTGACATATGAGTTTGCTAACTCAGAACAGTTTCTGTTTCTAAGCATCAAACATCATAGTGTGTTGGATGTGTCCACTGTCAATGTGACATATGAGTTTGCTCACTCAGAATAGTTTCTGTTTCTAAGCATCAAACATCATAGTGCTACAAGTGGGTGAAATTGGATTATTTTTCCTACTCAGTGTGGATTAGATCACCGTCTTAGAACAGATATGTTCTATGCGGAAAACATCAAAGCCATCAACTACAGTTATTCAGCGTGAGCGATTAGATTACAGTCTTAGAACAGATATGTTCTAAACTACAGTTATTCATTACAGTTATTTGTAACAGATGTTCTATGCGGTAAACATCAAAGCTATTTATTACAGGTTAAGTGCGATCGATGATATCACTATCCTAGAACGGATACTTTGCAAGCCATGAACATCAAAGCTACTACAAGCCGTAATTCTTTTTACGCTGTACTTATAACATTTTCTAAATGATTTCAATTTTTTTAGTTTGATTTTACCATATTCAGGATACTACTAATTCTTGTATTTGAATAAAGTAAAATCGAGTTGAATTGACGTTCACAGACCAATATCCTTAAAGTGTTTATCTAACTTTTTCTTGAATGAATCGATGTTAGCGCTGTTCACTATTTCATAAGAAAGACTATTCCACTTCTCGATTACATCGTAAGTGAAGAAATTCTTTGCTATATTTGTTTGAAATCGTTTATGACAAAGTTTATGCCCATTACTTCGTGTTACATCATTAAAATTATATCTGAAGAATTGCCTGTAATCGATATTGTCAAATTTATTTAGTATTTTGAAAACTTCTATTAATTTTCCTCTCAATCTTCTTGTCTCTAAAGAATGGATATCTAATTCACGTAGTCGTTGTTCGTATGATTTACCTCTCAATTCAGGGATTAATTTGGTTGCCCTTCTTTGAATTCTTTCAATTTTTTCTGCGTATTCCAGATGATTTCTAACTAATGTTTTATAGAGAGGAAGTATTATATTTTTAGATTTATATTCGAAGTTTCTGGCAATAAATCCTAGAGCTTTATTTGCTTTTTTAACAGCTTCAGCACATTGTTTCGCAAACTTTAAATCCTTATTAATTAATACTCCTAGATCCTTTTCCTCACTGACAACTTTGATAATTGTGTCATCTATTTTGTAATCATATTCATTGTTCCTACTCCCAAAATGTATAACTTTACATTTATCGGTATTAAATTTCATTTGCCATGTTTTTGACCAATTTACAATCTTGTTTAAGTCGCTTTGGAGTAATTGATAATCTTTCTCACATATTATGCGATTTCCAAGTTTCGTATCATCCGCAAATTTCGAAATATTGCCTAAAATATTATCATCTATGTCATTTACATATATAATAAACAGTATTGGACCCAGGACAGATCCTTGGGGTACACCACTTGTAACATTCGTCCAATCTGAGCATTCACCATTGATAACGACTCGTTGTTGTCGATCCGAAAGCCAATTTTTAATCCAATTTAAAAGTCTTCCTCGAATACCATGAGCTCTAAGCTTTTCCAATAATCTTTGATGAGGGACGGTATCAAATGCCTTTTGAAAGTCTAAGTAAATGACATCGAAGGATTTATAATTATCTACATCGTTAATAACCACATTAAAAAATTCTAGCAAATTTGTTAAGCATGATCTATTTCTTCTAAAACCGTGTTGGGTATTCTTGAGCAATCCATGATCTTCAAGATGTGCAACTAACCTATTAGTTAGTATTGCTTCAGAAAAAGTACCCACAGTTGTCCCCACTGGTCTGTAGTTATTCGGAACCTTACGATCTCCTTTTTTAAAAATGGGAGTTATATTAGCAATTTTGAAAGTGGATGGCTTAGTGGATAAAGCTCTCGGCTGCTGTTCTCAGCACGGGAGTTATATTAGCAATTTTGAAATCATGAGGAACTATTCCTTCTTTTAAAGACTTATTGAAAAGCATTGTCAAAGGTTTCACTAATATGTCTTTCAAATTTTTGAGATGCATTGGATAGTATCCATCTGGTCCAGGTGATTTATTTATTAATAGCTTATCAATCTGGAAAGCAACTTCCTCTTCTAGAATTTCAAATGTATCTAAAATGTTGTCTACAAGAAAATCCCTTATGTCTTCCATGATAGGCAAGCTATCTAGATTCTCTTTCGTAAAAACTGTCGAGAAAAAATTATTTAAAATGTTTGCCATATCAGCACTGTTTGATTTTAAATTACCATTAATGTCCAGTAAAGGTCCAATTGATTCCTTAATGGAACTTTTGTTATTAACATATTTGTAAAACTTTTTAGGATTAATTTAACATTCACGAGCAATATTAATTTCATTGTTTCGTTTATAATATCTAATTAATCGTTTGCAGCTTCGATGACAA
>JABUQX010148425.1:5000-17404 GCA_015478945.1 Trachelipus rathkii | reverse complement strand
ACATTCCCACAACTTAAACTTCCCCATGTGACCAAACCTACGGTGAATCACTAACGCCATCCCTACCGTTCCAACTACAGAAAACACTGGTACATACAAATCCTCCTCTCTTACTTTCCGAATATAATACACCACATTAGTACACACAACAAACCTTTTTGCAAATACCCTAAAATCTTCTATCAATTGATCCCACCTACATACTTCCTTACCCGACAAAATACATTTTCTTAACTCACAGACCAAAGGACATTCCTCTTGCATTACCTCGATATCTTTCATGCTTAACATCCCCCACACTAACTCACCATGCCAACAAAATCAACAACACACACATTCTCCTTCTGCATTCTAACAATCTCCCGACTTCCCTTCAACAACCTTTCATTCCCTACATCTACGGACAACCTATTCACCCTCAAAAAGTCAATCCCAAACAAAAAACAATACGTTCGCTCCTCGTCCAGCACAACAAACCTATGTTCCACTTCCCCTAGCGTTCCTATTTCTACCTTTAACAAAACCTCTTCAAAAGCAACAAAATTACCTGACCCCATCCCTTTAATTTTCACATTTGTACTCCTCCTCTCTATCTGCCATGTCACTCGCTCAATCTCTCGTACCACAGATGCATTCACTAGCAAACTGGCCCAGTATCAACCAGTCCAAATGCCTTCTCCATTTACCTGGCACTTCAACTCCCTATTCTTCCATTTGATCATGTGTTTGGGATATCATCCTCTTCATTTCAATACAAACGATTTAAGATCCCCATCACTTGAATATATACACCTTCACCTCCTATCTCAAAACATACTCTTGATTAGAATCCTTTTTCAACACCTTAATATAGTGTGTTCCACTGAATGGCCTGTAAATGAAGTTCTCGCCCACTTTTTGCATCTGTTTAAATAATTCTACCTCCCATACAAAACCGGTCGTTCTCCACTGTAATGCACACATACAACTACTTTAAACAATTTACTTACAACAACTCTCTTGCACCGGAAGCACACCTACATTACACATAGCCTTTAACTCCTTCCATAAAATGTTTCACCTTCCTAATCCCTATCTGCTCAGGTTTCTTACACACCTCAGTCATAACTTCCCTCCGCAATTTTTCTATACTCTCAGGCACTCTCGAAACCAACTATCCCTAGCTAAATCCTGTAACCCATACAACACACTTTCGAACATAGAATCACCCCTACCCTGACTTTCCTTTCCCTTCATCAATCCCTTAGGCAAATAATCCGGGTCTATCACTACCTTTTCATTCATACTCTCACTCCCAGGCATTCTTGACATCAAATCAGCAATCTCATTCCTTTCACCCGGCACATACTCAACCACATAATCAAAATCACTCAAATCTTCCAAAGTTCTTGCAAGCCGACTATCAACTATCCTCATTCTCTGCAAATACACCAAGGGTTGGTGATCCATTCGCACAACAAACTTAATCCCATACAAAAACGGACGAACACTCTAAAATAAAACCCTAAGGGAGCTAATCCCTTCACCTGTGAATACTTCCTCTGTCATTATAAATCAGTTTTCTAAACATACCCAACTCACTGCTTTTCTTTCAATCCCATCAATCACTTGTTCTTGCATCAGACAACCTCCCATACAATACCCACTTGCATCCGTATACACTTCCAAAGGTTTCGCATTCTCACTATAATCTGGATAGGCCAGCTCTACATCTTTCACGACTTCAGCTTTCAACTATTCAAACGCTTCATTCATTCTATCATTCCACTTCACAATTGTATCTTCTTTTCCCAGTCCATTCAGTCAAGGGTTTCATCACCTTCCAACAATCTTTTTTAAATTTCCTTCCAAACTCTACCAAACCCAAAAATCCTCTCAACTCTCTAACATTCCTCGGCTTCGGAAACTGCCGAACTTTCTCAATAAATTTTTCAGCCTTTTTCAAACCTGTTGCACTCACCTTATGTCCCAAGAATTCAACCTCATCCGCAAACCACTCACACTTCTCAACTTTCACTTTTATACCTACCTCCTCCAACTTTTTCAACACATCATTCACTAACTTCAAATGCTCAGGGAAAGATTCATTCATCACTAGTATGTCATCTATGAACACCACATTCTTACAAGGAAAATCATTCATGACCACATTCATCGCCCTCTGAAAAGCTGCTGGAGCATTGGCTAACCTCCAAAGCTCAAATTCCTAAACTGATAATGCCGCTTTGCAGTCGAAAAGGCAGTCACACACCTACTATCCTCTTCCACTGGCATCTGATAATACCCTCGCACTAGATCCATTTTTGTAAAAACTTTCATCCCATGCATACTATAAACATACTCTGAAACTACACACATAGGGAACCTATCTTTCACCGTCTTTTCATTCACCTTACGATAATTTATATAACCCCAATCGTCCATCAGTAGCTTTGCACAGCACAACGAACTATTCCATTGACCTTCACTCTTCCAAATACATCATATACGCTCAACTCTTCACATTGCTCCTCAATCTCATTCGCAACGGGGAGGAAAGTGACGAGGACGTTGGTATATGGGGGTGTCCTCCATTAACACATGCGAAAACGCCGGCAATTTCTGCATCCCCAAAACTCATCGCCTTGGCTCAGCGCTTCCTCCTTTCCCACAAGATTCATGTAATAATCTTGTCTCCCATTTGTTCAAACCTTCCAAGATTTTTACTTTATCAACCACTGTAAGGTCCAATCCTTTTTTCTTCTCAATATCACCACAGCAAACACACAACATTCATTCTCTTTTCGAATTTTGTAATACCAAAAACAGAATACAAACCACTAACCATCACCAACCTTTATACTTCCTTACTCTTTTTCATCAGGCACCTTCTGCATACATACCCGAGGATTTATTAAAATCTATTATACCGTCGAATACATGTGCAACCCTTTTTCACCCTATACCTCGCATCATATAACCATCCACCAGAAACATGCTATTCTGGTTTTTCATCCACACCTACATTCGTATTTCATCCTACTTTCACACTTATTTCATCCGTCTTCAAGGCCCTATTCTCTAAAGCAAACACTTCCACGCCTTTAACCAATTTCTTCACATCTACATTCCCTAAATCATTCACATACATCTGACATTTCCCATCCTTATTCACCTTTTTCTCTATCATCCTTCGATCAGGATGAATAACTATCCCATTTGCCACTCAAAAACTTATATCCCAATAACACATACTTTTCGTTCCTACTATCAATCACATAAAACTCACTCTTCTCCATGCCTATTCCTCCTATCTTAACGCTCTCTCTAAATTTTACTTCCACCGGTACCAACACATTACTAATTCCTTTAATATGACCCCTACCGACTTTTCTGATCTTCCCTTATTTATCATATGCTCCTTTATACACAACACTAACCATACACCCAGTATCAAAGCACGAACCTCAATACCTCCACAATAAACCTTAATACTCATACATTCATTCACAGGACCAACTGAAAACACATCGACACTTATATCCCCTATCTGTGACAATCATCCCACCTGAGGGTCATCAGCTGCAACCCTAGCAACTCTAAGTTTGACGATTAACCTTACCTTATCATTGACTGTGTTCATCCTGCTCACTCACGTTTATGACTGATCATTCCAACAGCCTGAGATCACAACTGTTTGACCTGACCACCAACACCATTATCACATCACACCAGGATTAATCTAACGCCCTCTAAGGCTCTAGCATTCCAGCCACATGCCCTATTTTCCCACATTTTGTACAAGTGTTTCTAGGGGCCACACATCCTAGAAAAATGCCCCTCGATACCACAGTTCCCACATACCGTTAGTCGCCTTACTCCCTAAAAATAATCATCACCCAATGATCCACACCTCACACATCTCCTACACTCCAGCCCTTTGCAGGTCCAGCAGTCTATGATCAAATGACCCGCTTGCCCACAGCTAAAACAAGCACCCATCAGATTCAGATATCATATGGCCTATCTTCCACAACGAAAACACTTCACATCCCTATTCGCACTCTCACATTTTCTTGGTTTCCACGACCTCTAATCCCTTGACCTTGATTATACCAATCTGGGTTGTGTCCATCATTCCTTTCCTCAAATTCACATTTCCACCTACTTGACGACCAGCAAAATTATTTACACCATTGGCATTCACTCATGCCCATCACCTCCAAAACTATAAAAATCTTCCAAAAATTTCACCATTACTTCGTAGGGGTTTGCTTTCAGGGCGTCTCTATAAGATCCATTGAGTGTGGTAGCCCTTCATTCGCCTTTCCCAACACTATAGCACCTCACGTCGTTCATTCTCCTCTCTGCCCCTTCAAACTCCCTATCTCTACGATTTCCAAAACATCTTCCCAGATCAATCGCTCTCCTGCCCATCTCATTTTCTCTTTCCTTCGCAAATTCACATATTCCGCCACCGAGGTTGGAACAGTCTCTAAAAACTTCTTCAGCAATCTCTTATTCCCATCCACATCATCATCCCCAAACTTCTTTCTCGCCAAGGTTTCCAATCGGTGCGCATACATATCGATCCTTTCGTCGCCTTACGCCTTAGCCTTATCAAAATTCACCTTTCTGTCCTTCACTCCGCCTTTCACTCTCACAACCTGGTCCATTATTCGCTTTTTCACCACTTCATACTTCGGCTCACCCACACTGACAGCCTTATAAATATCCAACATTCGCCCCTCTAAAAATTCGCCCAACTCTTTCACCCAAAAGACCTTGTTCTCATCAAACTTCTCCCGACAATAACCCTCATATTCCCTAAAGAACTCCTCAACCTCCTTTGTGCCATATACATTAAATTTATTAATTTTTGGGATGTCCCGAATCAATACACTCCTTTTCACTTTCCGTTCAGACTCAGAACCAGATCCCGTCCTGTATCCCTCAACCTCAAACACATTCATCTCACCTTCCGAACTACTATATAATGAGTCTATACTTTTACTTTTCATTTTCATTCTCCTATCATGTCTCCTGTTCTTAGAAGTCTTTTTCTTCTTTTTATCCTTTTTCTCATTCTTCCCATTCTTTTCATTTTTCTCAATCTTCCCGTTCTTCTCATTTTTCTCAATCTTCCCATTCTTCTCATTTTTTTCCATTCACCACCGTATTTACATCCTTCTCTTCATCATCCCCATCATCCTCACTCACATAACTTAACTCATCGTCTTGGTTCATCACTTTCTCGTCCTTTCTTTTTACATCTACTACCTTTGGAGTAGAGGTCACCCTTTTTCGGGTTCCATTCATTCCAATCCCTCCAATCCCATCAGCAAACCTTTTATTCATCATTTCCTCTATTTTCGCAGCCATTTTCTCTTCCATCCTCTCTTCCATTCGTTTTTCAATCTCTTTCATTCCTTCTGATAATTCTCTCACTTTCTCGATCAACTCTTCATTCTCTTTCTCTTTCTTCCATAAAGCTTCCTTATATCTATCCACCTCCAACTGCAACTCTTCCATCGTAACCATTTTTACACTACTACTCTAATCTACTTTCTACTACCTTACACCTTATACTACGCCCCTCACCTATCCCTCGAGACAGCCCAACGTTGGGCGCCACAAGTATGTAGCGGATTTTACGTGAAATAAAAACCGGAACTACAATAATTGAAATCAAAAAGGAGTGAGGCTGCCTTCCGGGATAGAGGATGGGGATATAAAGAAAATACACATAAACCCTAAATTTATTACAAAAAACCCCTGAACTGATACCGATATTACAAAAAAAATCTTATCTCTATATCACGATACCGATACCACTCTAAGATTAATAAATAGTATATCCAAATACCACTTAAATACCCAAAACCCCAATACTCTACCTTATACCCTTATCCAGTATTAACCAAAATACCCTTAAACCTGCACCATAGGAATTACCTAGAAACCACAGACATATAAATATAATAAACAATAAATTCGAAAAAAAATTTTAATAAAAAATATTAAATATAAATGGTTAAATAGTTTTGTTATAAAACAATTGAAAGTTTTTTTTTTTTTTTTTTTTTTTTTATTTTTAGTTTTGTACTTCACGACACTCTTTCTTTCGTTAAGTTTTCTGTTCAAATTTGGTAAATGTTTTTCTCTAATTTTTCTAAATGTTTTTTCTCACTTTCAAAATAAATGGTTTTCAAATTTTCAAATGCTTTTACAATTTTCCAAAATAGTTTCTAAATTTTATTTTTAAGTTTTTCTAAGTTTTCGAATTGTTTTCTGTTTTCAAAATGTTTTTGTTTAAGTTTTTCAAAATGTTTTTCTACATTCGAATTCCCCTTTGTCACTTATCCTTGTAGTTTGTCTTTTACGTTTCATTTTAAGTTTATTTCTTTTCTTACTCTCTTTGTTTTATTTTGTCTTTTTCGGTTTATCTCTTTCATGTGGTTTTTCAGTTTGTTTTTTATGTTTGTCAAATTGGGTCCTTTGTTTCAAAATTTCAGTTCAATAAATATAAAATAATTGATCCGTTCCCGGTACCAATATCCTCTTTAAACCCTTTGGGAACTTGGGAACCCAATCACAGAGACCAATCCGCAATCCAAATGCAACCAGACCAAATCCAGGGGGAAAAAAAAACTGAAATGATACAAAAAACAAAACACCTAACAATGAAACAATAACAATATAATATAAAGAAAAATATTATGATAATAAGTTAATTAATAATAATCGAAAATAAATCTCTTGACAATCTTTAAAAATTCCAAATTGAAGCAATAATTAAAATTAACAACGAAAAAAAACTTTAAGCAATTAAATAGTAATGAAAATCTTTAAGCTAAATCAGTCGAATAAAAATAATAATGAAATAATGAAAATCATTAATAATAATAAATTAAATGAAATTGAATAAAATGTAATTTTAAAATAATA
Source organism: Trachelipus rathkii (assembly GCA_015478945.1). NCBI lineage: Eukaryota > Metazoa > Arthropoda > Malacostraca > Isopoda > Trachelipodidae > Trachelipus > Trachelipus rathkii. Next base: position 10,477 of record JABUQX010148425.1, on the reverse strand, counting down.
AAGAAGAAAAACAAATAATTAAATAAAACAGAACCAACAAATTAATAGCTACCTGGCCAATGTCAGTAGGCAGTTTTTTTCCAGTTAATTTCAACCGCTAAATTTCCAAATCCAACTTCCAATTAAACTGCTGCGGAACCCTTTCACCGTTGTTTCAGTACCCAGTCCAGTACGTACCAATACTTCAGATCTATAACAAGACAGTAAACTACTACTAATAAAAATGATAATAGCCAAATAGTAAGATAGCAATAAAAATAAAAAGAATATTAATCAATGTATCAACCATTAAAATAATTAAGACAAACAATAGTTACCCATACCCTTGAAAAGTTAGAGACAGGACAGATTCCACATACATCAAAACAACCCTTGAAATATCCAGATCCAGTCAGTCCATCAGTCCATTAATACTCAATATCCAATATTATATTCCATCAATTAAATAATTCATAAATAATTCAAAAACAAATCCCTTCATCAATAATTCAAAATAATTAATAAATCCAATAACGTTACTGAAAAACAAGATTTAACTTTAAATAATTGAAATTTAAATTATTTATTAATTATTAATTTCCCCCCTTTGCACTTTTATTTATTAATTCCCAAACTTTTTCACTGAAAGTCCAGGCGCTCTCCTTGTTGGTTGAAGTTCATTCATGTGTTCCTTCATGTATCTTCAGGCAAGCTTATCATCTCATTCTTCTTCTTCACCCCTCTTGCAAACCCTAAGAAAAAAAAGAGAAACAATTATGAGACATAATAAAAAAAATCCAAAAAAACTAAACCACCACAGGGTGAATAGGGACATCTCTTGGAATTCATATTAAATTTAATTTTTTATTTTAATTTTTACTCAATATAGGTAGGTATGGTAATTGTTTATTATATTAAAATTAGTCATAAGTATTAAAAATGTAAATAATGATACATAAAATAGGAATAAAAATGTAGTGTCCCTGTTCACCCATCTAGTGAATAGGGGACACTTCTTGGAATTCATATTTTGCGCATAAATTTAATTTTTTATTTTAATTTTTACTTAATATAAGTAACTTTATTATATTAAAATTAGCTATATGGGTAACAAAAATGTCAATAATAATACATAAAATAAGAATAATAATGGTGTGGGGGTGAATAGGGCCAAGTTAGGCCCAGTGATTTAACTACTATATATATACTGTTAAAAACAAAAATTTACTTTGCCAGTTTAAAGCTAACTTACTCAACTGTGTACACTGAAAAATTAATTAAAATCCATCCACAACTTTACATTTTATAATAAAGTTAAGAAAATCAATCATTTTTCAAAACTGAAATTCTATTTAAGGAAATTTCCTCCCCTAATACATTATAATTTTTTAAAAATGTAAAAGCTCCCTAGAATTAAAGATAATCTAAATAAAACTTGAAGTACTTCCGCTTGTCTATTGAATGAGCAAAAAAAAAATTTTTTTTTTCTTTTTATATTTAGTGTCCCCATTTATCTCACGAATTTTAGTGGCCCAAGTCACCCCGCCTGCGATGCTATATATATATATATATATATATATATATATATATATATATATATATATATATATATATATATAGTATATATATAGTAAATGTAGATATATATATATATATATATATATATATATATATATATATATATATATATATATATATATATATATATATATATATATATATAAATGTAGATATATAGAAATATAAATATTTATAAAGTATATTTATATATCGTATATATAAATATATATATATATATATATATATATATATATATATATATATATATATATATATATATATATATATATATATATATATATATATATATATATATATATATATATATATATATATGTAGAATGGAAGAGAGTGGAGGGTGCCCTACCTATTATATGCAGATGATATCATTTTGTGTGGCGAATCTGAAGAGAGTTTGAGAGGATTGTTGTAGGAATTTGGTAGGGTGTATAAAAGGAGGGGTTTGAAAGTAAACGTAGATAAGAGTAAGGTTATGGTTGCGAGTGATGACAGTCCACGGTGTGAAATTATGTTGGATGGTGAACAACTAGAATGAGTCTCTGAGTTTTAATATTTAGGAAATATGTTGGATGAAAAAGGAATGGATGATGAAGAGTGTAGGAGGAAAGTTGTGAATGGTAGGAAGGTGGTTGGTGAAATTAAATTTTTGGTGGATGTAAAAGGACTAAGTCTTGATTGCGCTAGTGTCTTACATGAAGTTATGTTGGTACCTAAGTTAATGTACAGTAGTGAAACTATGGTCTGGAATAAGAGGTATAGATCTAAAGTACAACATGTTCAGATGGACAATCTTAAGGGCATGTTAGGTGTGAGAAGAATTGATAAAATGAGGAATGAACACTTCAGGGAGTTGTGTGGTGTGAAGAAAGGAGTAAATGAGAGAATAAATGAAAGTAAATTGGGATTGTTTGGTTCATGTGAAAAGGGTGGATTATAGTCTGTTGGCTAAGTGGATATATAGCGCTGGGAATCGACTTTCTGGGAGACTGAAGAAAAAGTTGGTTGAGTCAGTAAAGAAAGGCCTGAAGGAGAGGAATGTGAGTTTGGCAGAGGTGAGAAGAAAGGTGCATAACAGGAGTGAATGGTGTGGTTTTGTGAGGGGGGGGGGGGTATGGTTATGACCCACCTGGGCCAAGGGATGAACCCTACATTGATGAGATGCCACAGCGAGGGTTCGTCACAGTCCAGTGAAGCCCTAGGGTGGAATTTTCTGACTGTGATGAGTTCTCACTTAAGGTTATAAAGGGGGGCAGTAAGGCTGGGCTTTCTTTTTGAATTGTGTCATATTCTTCTTCTACTTTTCTGTTTCCAGTGCATGTGACACACCTTAACCACAGTCTGGGGGAAAGAGTGTGGCTGAATATATTCAGATATATATATATATATATATATATATATATATATATATATATATATATATATATATATATATATATATATATATATATATATATATATATATATATAGTTATACTGGTATATATTTATATACCGTATATATATATATATATATATATATATATATATATATATATATATATATATATATATATATATATATATATATATATATACATATATATATATATATATATATATAGTAGAAAGATAAATATAAGAGTGTTTGGAGAGAGAGTGTGTGGAGAGCGGTTATATATGTATATATATATATATATATATATATATATATATATATATATATATGTACGTATATATATATATATATAGGCCATTTATAAGTGGATGACTCCAGGAGCAAAAATCAATAATTAATGTATCGTTCTTTTAATAATTTTAGGTAAATACATTAAATTTTTGGGTAACCTAACCTCCAATCTAACCTAACCTAACTTAACCTAACCTAACCAAACTTAACCTAAATGAACCTAACCTAATTTTAACGGAGTCAACCACTTATAAATGTCCATATATATATATATATATATATATATATATATATATATATATATATATATATATATATATCTCTTTATATATATATATATATATATATATATATATATATATATATATATATATATATATATATATATATATATATATATATATATATATATATATATAGATATATATATATATTAATTTATATTTTAAAAAATTTTTTATATATATATTTATTGTTAGTATATATATATAGATATAGAGTATATATATATATATATATATATATATATATATATATATATATATATATATATATATATATATTAAAATAGTCTTTCAACTTAGATGACCAAATTCTTTTGAAGTTCACATGTTTATAAGTTTTGAATCTTACCAAATATTTTAAAGTTAAATTTTTTATTAACAATAGTTTTATTAGCATACTTAATTGATCTCTAATTTTATGCTTTATTTTACTTTTTAGAAAGAGTTTAATGCAGACACATTTGTTCAAATACATCAAGCAACTGGATTAGGAAAATTGGAAACATTACGAGATGATCTGGGAGTTTATTTGAAAATATTGAGATCTGCTATGATAGATCTTATCAATAAAGATTATGCAGATTTTGTTAACCTTTCTACAAACTTAACTGGCTTGGATAGACTGATAGAAGCTCTGAAAACTCCTTTAGGGCAGCTTAGAGAAGAAGTTTTGGTAATTTTTGTCAGTTCTTAGTATTATAATTTATTATTATTATTGTGATTATTTTGAAGTGAATAGATAAGACTAAAAATGTGTCCCATATGTCGATACGAGTTTGCTGTTATCTATTTTTTGTCATCATCATCAGCCTTTATTTGTACACTGCATCAGGACTGTGGAGTGGAGCCGCAAGGTTTTGGGTGAATATGGAGATAGAACAAAAAAAATATTTTTATGAAGCTGGAGAAGGAAAAAAATTTTATCACTATAATTTTTTTTATTTTTATTTTTTTATTTGTTATTTTAAGTGGAAATAAAGAAGTCAGTAACAAGCATTCCTTTTCATTATATGCTTTATAAATATTATGATAACCTAGAATTAATGATTTGATGTGTAAATGAAGCAGGACCTATAGCTGGAAGGAAGGGGTCTTTGGAGCCAGAGATTGAGCTATGCACTTTTAAAATAATTTTGTCAGAGACAGGGAATTTTATACTGATGGAGCTGGAGTCAAGTAATTTTTAAATGATAATGCTTGGGCCGTTAAATTTTAAAATGATGAAGCTTTAAACATTTTTTATTACCAGCTCCTCAGCCCAACACTGTGGACATGGGTTTGTCCTAGATTTCTCCAATACTAACAGTCTTTGGGTTTTGTTTGCCAGTTTGTACTAATTTCATCACTCCACCTTTAACATAGGCATGTTTACATGTTTCACATTTTATAGAGTCAAATTTATTATCTATTTTGCTCATCTATCATGTTTCTTTTAGCTATTTTTGACTGTCTCCTTTTCTGTTATTTGCCCTTATATCTGTTAATTTTGCTTGCTATGGTAACTTTTTCCAATTGTTCCTTTTTTTATGATTGTTATTCCCAGCATATATTCATTTTTCTGTATTGTTCTTAGTTTTTGTATTTGTTTTCGCATGTACTGTCCAAGTCTAATAGCCATATGTCATTGTAGCTAGCACACACACTGTTCAAAAACTTTTCTTTTTAATCAAAGGTTAATTTATCATGGAAAATGATATTTAATCAGCTCATAATCAGGACTGCAAACCCTTAAGAGTCCCTAGGTTTAGGTGAAGCTAAAACAAGCTGAAGCATAAATTTTAGAACCAGATATAAAGCAAAAAATGATTTTTACCATAATGTATTTTTTGTATTTAATTGTAAGGGAAGAAAAGGGAGTTAGTAACAATCATTATTTTTTATCATAACTCATAAAGAGTTAATGATTTCATAACTGTAAAGGGTGCATAAATTATAGCTGGAGGGAGTAGGAGTCCGATAATTTTGAT
>JABUQX010148424.1:2500-7500 GCA_015478945.1 Trachelipus rathkii | reverse complement strand
TCTGTGTCGGGAGGGGTTGGAGAATATTTGGTGGCATGGATGGGTTGGATTGAGTGTTTTCTGGAAGAATTGTGTCCCTACCATCTTCAAGTGGGTAGGGATGGGAAGGATGTGTGTCTCGTCATGTAGATGCTGGATTCTATGATTTTAATACTACAAAAGATCGTACTTTGGCAGCTTGAATATTTAGATTTTGATGATTTTCACTGTGCGCGAACCAGAAAGGATTAATAGTTGGGTTGTCATGCGCAACTGATTATGGGTGGTGGTAAGGGTGTGGGAAGTCGGGCTGGGCCAGTTGTGTTGGGAAAGGTTTGAGGGTATTTAGTTTCCGTTGGGTTGATGAGGTGATTTGGTCGATGTGTGGGGAGAACGTCATGTGTGTGTCATAGGTAAGACCTAATATTTTTGGAGTTTTGTTTAGGGGGAGGGGGATGTTGTTTAGGAAAACTACTGGGTGGAGTGAAGATTGGTGGCGGTCTGTGGTTAGGAGTGTGATGGAAGACTTGAGGGGGGAGGCAGACATTCTATTGGAGAATAGCCAAGTTTCTAATTGTTGTAAGTATTCTTGGGTGTGATGAGTGGCTATATTTACGTCTGGATGTTGAGAAATGAGGCTGATATCATCTGCGTATGTGATAAGTTTGGTGGATTGGTGGGTAGGGATGGGCAGGTCTGCTGTGAAAAGGTTGAAGAGGAAAGGAGAGAGAATGGCGTCCTGTGGGACGCCGTTTTGTAATTTAATGGAGTGGGAGAGATTGTTTTTGTGGAGAACCTTAGCAAAACGGTTAGTGAGAAAATTAGAAAGCCATTTTTTGTCGTGATTTTTTGAATAAGATTAAATGTGGGGACAGTGTCAAAGCTTTGTTGATGTCGATTGCTGTGAGAATGGATCTATGGGATGGGGATTGGTTGAAGCCATTGATGATGTGTTGGGTGAGGGAGCTAAGGGCTGTAGTTGTGGAGTGGTTGCTTTTAAAGCCATGTTGGAAATCTGGGAGGGTGATGAGAGGGGAGATTTTGTTTAATATTAGTTTCTCCAGTAGTTTACTAATGGAGGAGAGGAGAGAAATTGGGCGGTAAGAGGAGGGGGAGTTGGGGTCTTTTTTTGGTTTGAGTTTTGGTAGTATGAATGCTTGTTTCCAGATTGAGGGTATATAGTTAAGTTGCCAGGATTTGTTGAAAATTTCAGTGATAAGGAGAAGTGCTTTTTCACCGAGGTGTTTTAGATGTAGGTTAGAGATTGAGTCTGGTCCTGTGGCTGGAGAATTTTTGAGTGTTTTGATGGTTTCTGTTATCCTTTCAGTTGTAAAAGGGGGTGGGGGTTGTGGTTTTCTGAGTAGTTTTTTTATTTTCCTGTTATTGGGGTGGGTTGGTTTGCGAGAAATGTTAGCATAATGTTTTGCTAGTTGGTCTGATTGTTGTTTTGGAGAAGGGAGGGAGTTATCAGGTAAGGGAGGGAGGGGGGTTGTTTCGAGAGTTATTTAATTTTTTGATGACTTGCCAGGTTTTCTTATTATTAATACGTGAGATGTTGGATTGTAAGTATTCTGAAAACTTATTGGTGGTGTTGGTGGTTATGAGGTTGGTGATTTGGGTATTGAGGTTTGTTATTTGGTTAGTGATGAGTGGGGTATATGGTCTAAGTTTTCGAAGGGAGTTTCTTTGTTTAATGAGTTGGCAGATTTCAGCGGAGAGTTTGGGGTTATAGGATTTTCTGTGGCCTTTTGGTATGTGCAAGTTATATATATATATATATATATATATATATATATATATATATATATATATATATATATATATATAGAGAGAGAGATAGAGAGATATATATTAAGTTATTATATATATATATATAGTTATATATATATATATATATATATATATTTTTTTTTTTTTTTTACAGTTGTCACACCACTACGGCAGAGCCCATTCAAGGAGGTGTTACACGTTTCCAGGAATCAATCCATGTTAAATGCACTACGCAGATGAGCCGCAAGACGGTATTCCTGAAGTGGGGAGATTAAATTCAGCAGGAAACACAGAAGATAGAAGGAATTTCACAGAACAGAGGTGGCAGGAAAGAAGGAAGCACCGCAGGGATGGAGTCTAGAGCAATCTCGCCAGAAAACTTCATGTGTGATACAGCACCTCTTAGCATGAGCTCTGATGTAAAGGTGGTGGTACGGGTGATAGTTCCTCGCAGTACCTAAAGCTACCACATGGTACCTATAGAAAAAAAGTACCAACATCGTGCCGCAAAGATAGAGGGTCAAGGAATTGGAAAGTATGGGACAATTTATAAGCCTTTTGGCCTTACTCGACCCTGTCTAAAAGCCGGGTGAAACCAGAGCCCCCAGATAAGGAGAGCAGTACTCCAGCCAAGGGCGGATGAGGCCTTGTATAAAGGGAGTAAACTGGAGAAGAGGAAAAAGTTTCGCAGTCTTAAACAGAACCCCAGTTTCTTTCGAGGCCGCCCTAGCAACCATTATGTGGGAGGTTTCCAAGACATTTTTGTTTATGTTAAGGCCAAGGATATTTATATTGTCAACAGGAGACACGAGAGAACAGTCGAAAGAGATAGGAAAGTTGGAAGGTGTCTTAGAGAGGAAGATAGAAGTTGAGTTTTAAAGAATTGAATTTCAAGGTTCAGACGACCCCACCTGGAAATTCTATCCAGATCAGCGAGATTGGAAAGTAAGGGACAATTTATAAGCCTTTGGGCTTTGACTCGACCCTATCTAAAAGCCGGGAAACCAGAGCCCCCCAGATATGAGAGCAGTATCTACAAGGGCGGATACAGCGATTCTCGCACAACAAATGGTAACACAAAATTGTAATATAGTTTTTCTTTTTTTTTTTTTTTTCTTCCAAAGTGTATCCGGCTAAACAGAACTCCCAGTTTCCTTGAGGCCGCCCTAGCAACCATTGTGATGTGAGGTTTCAAGACATTTTTTTGTTTATGTTAAGGCTAAGGATGATGATTATATTGTCAACACGAGAGATTGGAAAACCAATGAAGGAGATAGGAATGTTGGAAGTCGTCTTAGGGATGGCGACTCCAAGAAGTTGGGTTTTTTAAAGAATTGAATTTCACAAGGTTCAGACGACCCCACCTGGAAATTCTATCCAGATCAGCGAGAATAGAATCGGAAAGATATTAAGACGAGAGGCAATTCTAGAAGTAAAAGAAGGAGCAGCATTGAAATGAGTTGAAGAATGAAGGGTCGAGTCATCGGCATATGAGTGAATAGGGTTAGATGTGCAGGTGAGAAGATCATTAATGAAAGTAGGAATAAAGTAGGAGATAAGACAGAACCCTGAGGAACACCACTATTGAAAGAAAGGAAGAAGAGGTCGTCCATCAACAACGGCCGAAATTGAGCGATTTGAAAGAAAAACTAGACATAAGTAAGCAAAGAGAAGGAGGAAACCGAAAGGAGGGGAGAGGAGAGCAGTGACGCGTGCCATACCTGGTCAAATGCTTTGGATATGTCAAGCCGCCACCACGCAAGTCTCCCCGTAGTTCCTAAGGGCGGAAAACCATAAATCAGTAAGATAGGAAAGTATATCGCCAGTAGACCTCGAGCGCCGAAAGCCGTACTGGCGATCGGAAAGAAGTGAATGAGATTCCAGATGATCTAAGAAATGAGAGTTGAGAAGAGTTTCAAAGATCTTAGATAGAATACAAGTAAGAGCTATAGGGCGATAGTTAGAAGGATCAGAGCGCCTTTTTTTCGGAATTGGTTGGACATGTGCGTGCTTCCAACACTGAGGGAAAGTGTTGGGGTATTGAGACAGAGAATATGAAGAAACGGAGGGCGGGGATACAGCACGGGTACACACCCCTCAAAACCGGGGAGGAATGCCATCCGGGCCACCCGCCTTCCTAAAGTTTCTAGATTTCCGGAGCCCATGCAACCGGATTGAATGTAATCACAGGCAAAGGCATAGGACACCTGAGAGGAGAAGGAGGAAGATGAGGAATGCCAGAATCGTCCAGGGTTGAGTTAGAGGAAAATAGGAGGCCGAAGAGATTGGCCTTTTCAGTTGGAGAATTAGCAACAGAACCATCAGAGCGAATAAGAGGAGGAAAGAGAGATTTACAGAAGTTGTTAGAGATGTTTTTGGCAAGAGGCCAGAAAGATTTGTCAGTAGGAGAACCAAGGAGGTTAGCGCACTTTCGTTTAATGAAAGCCCGCTTTGCTCGTCGAAGAGTATCCCTGCAACGATTTCTAGCAGAATGGAAATTAGCAAGAGTGATAGGAGAACGAGAATTTTTCCAACTCCCGATACGCACTGTCTCTAGCCTGAATGGCCAGAGAACAAGCAAGGAACGAACCATGGATTATGAGGAGAAAGATTTAGTTGAAGAAGGGAATGAACCTGCTAATCCCATCAACGATTACAGCCCCACCTTATCGGTGATCGAAGCGTCACCAGAGACAAAGCAGTCATTCCAATTATAGTTAGTGTAGAAGCAACGCAAGGCCCCCCAATCGGCCCGATCAAAGTGCCAGAAAAAACGAGTAGGGCAGGATGGAGCTGTTGGAGAGAAAGTAATAAAATTAAGAGATATAAGGTTGTGGTCAGATTTACCGATAGGAGCGAAAGTGGTGTATTTAAAGAGAGAAGGACAAGTGACATAGGTCAAGTGTGTTCAAGAATTGGTTAGGACGATCCGAAATGTGTGTGGGTTCTTTAATTAGTTGCTCCAGATCGTTGAGAATGCTGAATGATTCGGCCTCCTCCCCACCTAAATCAGTATGAGAGGACCCCAACCATTCAGTGTTGTGTACATTGAAATACCCTAAATAGAGGACCTCAGTATTTGGATGAGAAGATATAACAGTCTCGTGAGAAGTAGTAAGATATTCAAAAAGGCGTGAAATGTTCTGTTAGGAGAACAGTAGCAGAAGCACAAGATTATTGTAGTAGAAGGAAGAAAGATTTTAAGCCACAGAACATCGAAGTTAGGAGATTCAAGATTCTCACGTGTTACA
>JABUQX010148423.1:22500-32500 GCA_015478945.1 Trachelipus rathkii | reverse complement strand
ATTAATAATGAAGTACAATTAATAATGAGGTACAATTAATAATGAAATACACAAAAAATTATAATATAGTCAATCACTCTATTAATTCTGGATAATCAACTTTCATCTAAAATCTAAAATTCGACCTCATCTAAAACATCTCTTTTTTCGTAGCTTCGAAGCAACCTCTCGCCGAGCCAACGCCTTGTCTCGTTTTAACCAGTTGGTTATTTATTGTTAGGATTAATGATAATTCGCATTTAAAATCAACATAAATGTTACACTGCATCAATTCATAGTATATTGTCACAATTAATTGCAATTATCGTTAAGATTTAATATGGATTATTGCACAGTCATTTAAAAGCAATTGGTTTCCGTAATGCTAATCAATTTTAAACGCATCCTCACTCTTTGAATTGCGAGCGTAGACTGACGTGGACTCGCTCTCTCGGCAACGCCAAAACCGTTAAAAATCTTTCTCGTAAATCCAACCTGTACAATTGGTGATCCCAGAGTGAGAATCGCTTGAAAGAATCACGCGATTCCTCCCTTTGCCCCTCAATCACAGTGACATAGGAACATAACAAAATATATAAATTTTTTTCTTTGAGTAATTAACAATATCTTATAACCAATCGTAATTCCCTAATCTCTACAATTACAATACTCGCATTTTCATAACACCCATTATACAATATTATACCACCTCCAATTTATTCAATTAACCCTTCAACCATAATTCCGATAGCCAAGAAATTATAAACACTAGTTCATAATCGCAAAAAGTAAAAGGAATTTTTTTTTTAATAAACTGTCAATGTAGTCAGTTAGTTGATGAATAAAGGATTTTTTTGTGACACGAAGTAATATCATAACATTCTCTCCCACACCAATTACTTACATAGGAAGATGGTTACTACTACTACTACTACTACTACTACTACTACTATTACTATTAAGGAAACCCACTCACGAGTCCACTAGCAAGAAGAAAGCATTCTAAACTTTTTTTTATGGTTACTCGATTCTACCCTTCTCCTTGTTACCATTGCCATCGCTATTTATACTATGATAAACCCTTATATTTCTCAAATTCTCTACGGCTTCTTTTCCATTTTTTGATATATACACATTGTTTTTAGTCATTCGTAAGACCCTATATGGACCCGAATACCTTTCCTCTAATTTACCCACATTATACTGTTGATTTCTAACTAGTACAAATTTTGCCTTATTGAGATCTTTTGGAACAAATATATGCTTATTCTTGTATACAACTTGAGGTGCCAAAGGCCTTCGCATTAAAGCCACTAATTTTTTCAGGTAGGCACTCTGACTGACTGCGGCATTGAGCGGTTCCTTTTGCAAGAGACCACCTGGGACAGATAAATTCTGGCCGAACATCAAAATGCTGGGCGTTACTCCCTCTTCGTTCATAGGACTGATCCTCAAGCAATATAGTGCAAATGGAAGGATCTCAGGCCACTCTAAGCCCTCGCCTTTACTATCGTTTATCATGCATCTTAGGGTTATTATTAGGGCCTGGTTCAATTTTTCACAAATTCCGTTACTATTTGGGGCACTTGGTGCCGTAACAATATTATCAATACTGAGCAGGTTGCAGACATCGCAGAACAATTTGGCAGTGAATTGAGTTCCGCGATCCGATACAAGTCTTTTTATAACCCCGCAGAATGGAAATACTTCGCTTATCAAAACATGCAGAACGGAATCTACAGTAGCCTGTTTCAGGGGATAAGCGAACGGATATTTGCTGAACCTATCGATGAACACCAACAGATAATTGTACCCCTTACTATATGGCATTTTTATCAGATCCACATGAAGTGTGTCAAACTTCTCCGACACCTCCTTGTACCTCCCCCATTCGGGGGAAATCCTCCTAGTATTCTTGTTTTTCTGGCAAATATTGCAATTTTTAATGTAATTTTTCACGCGGCTATGCATGAATTTGAAAACGAAATCTGCTCTCAAAACGGTCAATGTTCTTTTAATTCCCAGGTGGTTCGTATTATGTATTCTTGCTATCACATCGTCTACCAAATTTTCTGGAATTATTATTCTTGCGACTCCTGTCGAAATGTCAACTGCCAAAGATAACTCTTTACCCTCGCAAATGAAATCCTTATAAACAGCCTTCAATCCAGAAGGCTCTCCCCCTTTCATTAAAGTTTTGATGTACAGATCGGTCTCCTGTTCGACTGCTATGTCCTGGAAATCTATACCCTCCTTGAACCTATCCATTATCTCATTCAATCCCATTTTAGTATAAGTTATAAGGTTTACGAAGAAATCATCAAAATCGTTATTATTAAACCCCTCATCGGTATCTCCGCCGTGATTACGGCTATCATCATCATTATTATTACTATTATTATTATTATTATTATTATTATCATCCTTACCACTATCATTATTATTATTATTATTATTATTATTATTATTATTATTATTATTATTATTATTATTATTATCATTATCATTATCATTATCATTATCATTATTATTATTATTATTATTATTATTATTATTATTATTATTATTATTATTATTATTATTATTATTATTAAAATATTCTATTAAATTTCGTTCCTTCTCGACTCGCGTCCCCACGTTCAACCCTTTTGCTATAATATTTAAATGTCCCATCTTACTAGACCCTTCCCCCGATTGTAAGTCGGTTTCCATAGCAATCTGACCTGTTGGAGAGAGTACCGTCCACTCTCCATTTTCTATGAAGGCTAATTTTAAGTCTAATTTCTTAATTCCTACATGCTCGTTTTCTTCATTTAGCTCGTTCAAGTGAATAGCTAATTTATTTTTGGCTTTAGATATTAATTTAAACTCGATGTCAAAGCTTGCTATCGAATTCCATAACCTTATTTCTCGGGCATCATGGATTTTATCTGTACTTTTCCTTTTATAGTTCATGATAATGCCATTATTGCATGTGCAAATTTCAATTTTGCGATTCGCTATCAAATAAGCATACTTTTGCAAACTATTATTGATACACATCAATTCCTTCGTGATTTGCGGGTATCCCATTTCTGCCTCGCTCAGCACCGCGCTATACAAGGCAAAGATTTTAGTTGGGTCCTCGTTTCCCATTAAGGCGCTCGCCATTGCAACATCACTCACTTTTGTGTACAATTGCAACTCCGTTTCCTCACCAGGAAACGATAATAAGGTAGCCTTTATCATTGCCGCCTTTGCTTCTTTAAAGGCTCGTTCGGCATCTAGGTTCCAGACTATTTTCTTGGCCGAAGCAGGTTTTTTCTTCAACATATTGGTCAATGGTTGCAATAGCCGGGCAGCGTCTGCTATATTGATTCGGCAGAAGTTGTACAGGCCAAGAAACGCTCTAAGTTGTTTAATGTTGATAGGCTTTGCAACCTTCACTATTGCCTCTATCTTCTCCTGACTAGGCAGAACTCCCTTCTCGCTAATATTGAAGCCTAAAAACTCTAATTCTTTTACCGCCAATAAGCACTTTTGGGGGTTAAGACAGATTTTCATGTATTTTAATCTCTTGAAAACTTCTTCTAAAGTCGCAACATGTTCTTCTATAGTTAAACTCGAGATAAGTATATCATCTAAGTACACGAAGACGTTCTTTAACTCACCAAACAATATTGACATGAGTCTCTGCCAGGCGCTAGAAGAGCACTTGTGACCCTGAATTAGATAGTTGAAGCTATAATTCCCGAAGGGGCACGTAATGGTAAAGTACTTTTGAGTTTCTTCCGTGACAGGGATGTTGTAATAGGCCTGGCGCAGGTCCAGCTTTGTCAACAATTTGCAATGTTGCAATTGGAAAATAATATCCTTAATTTTAGGCAGCGTAAAATTATCTGAGACCGATCTCTGGTTGAGCAGTCTCAAATCTACCACCAGTCTTACTCTCCCATCCGATTTTGGCAGGAACGACACTGGAAACTGCCAGTTGCTCCTCGAGCGTTTTATAACTCCCGACTCCAGCAGCTTATTGATTTCTCCCTTCGCTCTCTCATATAAATGCGGCGCAATGCTTCTGCTTTTCAATTGTATGGGCTCTCCGCTAACCTCAACATGGTACGGGTAATTGTCCGCCAACTCGCATAGAATTTCTCTCTTTAAAGGGTTATTCTCATCCCCCCTCCCCCCTTTTTCAATAGTATTACTACAACCGACTCCACCCCCTTCATCCTTGTAGGTCGCGCAGATGAAGCGCCACCTGGCTAGCTGTTCATTTTTCAAGTTTAAATTGGGCTCCTCGTAAGGGTTTAAAAATATTTCCTTATATTCTTTAATTAAGTTATTAATCATTTCATTCTCACAAAGAGGAACGTCCAAAGAAACAGAAGACAGAGGTAAAACAGAATTTTGTATGTCCGAAGAGATGTCAAAAGTTTTATTGTCAATTGAAACGCAGCGATTAGTCTCAGGGTCGAGTAGGTAGTGATATTTAAAGTCGATAATAAAGCCATATTTTTTTAAGAAGGGCATGCCGAGGACGTTAAAGTTAATGTCTGCCGTGAAAGCGTAAATGTCATAGAGTTTCCCCAAACCAATGTCAACCTTAATTAATTTTTTGCTATAAATGTTTATAAATTCTCCATTTGCTGCTTTGACAGTGCCAATAGCGGCACCTTGCTTATCTATTGCGGAAGCTCTGGTAAGGTCAAGGCAGCTCCCCGAATCTAGTAGGTAAGACTCATTACTAGTTTTATCTAAAACATAATACAATTTATTAACACCCATCGCCCTCACCTGAGCGGCAGTTTTTTTCGAGTTGTCAGACACTTCTGTATTCATATTGTCGTACAAATTACATGCAATGTTATTTAATTCTAATGACCCCTGATCCCCTTCAATAGGAAGAGAAAATTCCTTCTCTTTAAAACCAACACAATTTACCCTTAAAAAATGAGTTTCTCCCTGACCCCCTAAATCAACAATTTGGCTATTATTACTATTTTCTCCTGCATGCGTAGGATTACAATTCAGTTTTAAAAGGGAACTGACCTCCGCCGCCTCCTCAGTCACATTATTGTGAGAGTGAGTTGGCTTATGCGACTCACTGCCAGGCGTAGTTTCCGCCTCCAGAGTCACAGCATAATCAGTCGCCATAGCTCTAGATTCATCTTCAAAATTTCTATTATTGCTATAATCATTGCTAGAATTATTATTTCTACTCCACCTATAATTATTATTATAATTAGTATTATAATTATAAAAATTGTCATATCCATAATTATTATTATAATTAAAATTTTTACCATATTCATAATTGTTATTATAATTAAAATTTCTTCCATACACATAATTATCATCATAATTAAAATTTCTGTTATTATGGCAATTATAGTTATAATTATTGTCCCTATCATAATTGTAATTACCATTATAATTATTATAATTATTATAACTGTATTTATTATAATTACCATATCTATTATTATAATTACTATACCAATTGAAGTTTCTTCTCCAAGAATTTACGCTAGTTGCATAATTGTTATTACAGGACATATGTGCATTGAAATCTTTATTTTTAAATACCTTACTACCTTGCATGGGTACCCTTTCTCGGCCTATAGGATGATACATAGGCCGACTTAAGCGTTTCCCTGCTGGGAAGACTCAGGAGTCGCCCTCTGCGCAGTTGGAGTTTGGGGACTTTGGGCGATTAGTTGATACATTGCACAGTACCGACCCTCGCATTTGAAAGCACGGTGAAGAAATTTTTTGTGGAAGAAGCATAAACCCTCCGTGCTCGCTTCTATTGCGATGTTGCCAAATCTCGAGTGGTTGGAGCCCTTCCTCCTTGAATTTTGATCAACGTTTGCGGCGGTAGGATTTTCCGATGTTTGGCATAGCGTTTTCATCAGGTCTATGATGCTTCTAATGAGAGCGATCATCTCTTGGGTGCTCTTATCTTGTGCGGCTATCAGGCGGACGATCTCGCTCTCGTGAGTGGAAGATTCTTCGGGTTCAGATTGAGATGAATCGTCTCCTTCCCCTATTCTCTCGTTTAAGAGAATTTCTTCAGAGAGAGGTTGATTGGACTTTAAGATTTGGGATCGAGTTATAATAGTCATACTTGTTCCTTTGTTTCAAGTAATGGGTGATTTTTTTTTTAGAATTGGGCAATTTTTAACGGTTTTTTTTTTTTTTTTTTTTTGTTATAGCGGCTTTATCGTCCTTCACGCTACATTTTTTTTGAGGAAATTTGAATTGTGTTCTTTTTTTTACTATCACTTTGAGATGGCACTTTTTTCACACTTCACTGTTTCTTTCACTTTGGTTTTAATTATGCACTGCTCGGATTTCACTGTTTTAGATTATTTATTATGATATCGTGCTTCTTTGTATATTAGACGGTTGTTTGTTCGCGTCACTCTAAGGGTCACTATTTCTTGTACTAAACTTAACTAGTCAAGTACAGAGGATATAAGAAAGATTGTCACTTTATATGTTTATTTCTTAGAATTAATTACTTAAAATTTTACAGTCAATAATAAGGATTGTTATCAAGTTATTAATGTTCACCTTAATTAAAAATTCAATATAAAAATTAGTCATTCAACTAAAAGAACATTGCCTATAATGATAACCAGGTTTTGTAATGCCAACACTCTTACAAATTGTTTTCTCCTCGTATCGTGAAACTCTAACACTTCTATTTACAGTTTAAAGTTAATTAAATTAATATTTCACAAAACAATAATAGTTCAGATGAGATTATTCATTAAAAGAAAGTGAAATATTTCTATGTTGAACTGAGTCAGTTTTATAACATCAAAATACTCTCACAGGCAACTATCTTCCTTTAACACAGGATTATAATTAATTAATTATGTATTAATAATGAAGTACAATTAATAATGAGGTACAATTAATAATGAAATACACAAAAAATTATAATATAGTCAATCACTCTATTAATTCTGGATAATCAACTTTCATCTAAAATCTAAAATTCGACCTCATCTAAAACATCTCTTTTTTCGTAGCTTCGAAGCAACCTCTCGCCGAGCCAACGCCTTGTCTCGTTTTAACCAGTTGGTTATTTATTGTTAGGATTAATGATAATTCGCATTTAAAATCAACATAAATGTTACACCGCATCAATTCATAGTATATTGTCACAATTAATTGCAATTATCGTTAAGATTTAATATGGATTATTGCACAGTCATTTAAAAGCAATTGGTTTCCGTAATGCTAATCAATTTTAAACGCATCCTCACTCTTTGAATTGCGAGCGTAGACTGACGTGGACTCGCTCTCTCGGCAACGCCAAAACCGTTAAAAATCTTTCTCGTAAATCCAACCTGTACATATATATATATATATATATATATATATATATATATATATATATATATATATATATATATATATATATATATATATATATATATATATATATATATATATAGTACTGTTACCTAAAAATAACCCATTTTTCATATTTTCGGCTATAACTATTAAATTATTTTACATATCTTACTTTTATAATCATTTCTTATAACGGCTAGGCCTAGGCTATATAACCCAGTAAAAAAAATTTATTTGGCTTTAAAACTTTTGTAATTATTTAGACCCAAAAAAAAAATAAAAATAACCCGCCGTTTGCAAATGTAGCCCACTTGTATGACAAAAATAACCCATCCCCAAAAACCCTCTCTAGAGTGGCAATATGCTGTTATTAGTTATTAGAACTATGTTACACGTTATTTTAATTAAATATAAATGAAAATAAAGAAAAAAAAATTTAAAAAAAAACAAAAAAACATCAAATTTAAAATAAGAAAATCAAAATTTTAATTACCTTAAAATAAATGAATTATGTATGTTGTTGGAGCTGGTTAATTGTATGCAGACTTTTGTTTCTTTTACTTTCTAGCACCCCATCTGCGTTCGTGGGTACTTTCCAATGCTGGCCTACTTTCCTGAGGTACTTTCCATATTTCACATATATTCCTGAGCTGTTTTTCGTATGATGTCATTGCCTTTTAGACTATGATGTCATCCCTCATGTACGTTTGTGAGGCTCAGCTACTTTCCTGAGCTACTTTCATGTATGTTCCTGAGTGCTCATGTACTTTCATGAGATTTTTTAACCCACTGCCACCCCTACCACCCTATGTTCTATCCTTCAATACTATGACATCACTCAGCTACTTTCCAAGCTTTCCTACTTTCATGTACTTTCCTGAGCGTTTTCCATATGATGTCATCACTTAGCTACTTTCCATGTTTCCAGCTACTTTCAATGCTTCTAGCTGTTTTCATGTACTTTCCTGAGCGTTTTCTGTATGATGTCATCACTCAGCTACTTTCCTGAGCGTTTTCTGTATGATGTCATCACTCAGCTACTTTCCTGAGCTACTTTCCATGTTTCCAGCTACTTTCCAAGCTACTTTCAATGCTTCTAGCTACTTTCCAAGCTACTTTCAATGCTTCTAGCTGTTTTCATGAATGTTCCTGAGTGCTCATGTACCTTCCTGAGCATTTTCCGTATGACGTCATCACTCAGCTACTACTTTCCTGAACTACTTTCCATGTTTCCAGCTACTTTCAATGCTTTTAGCTGTTTTCATGTACATTCTTGAGTGCTCATGTATTTTCCTGAGCGTTTTCAGTATGAAGTCATCACTCAACTACTTTCCTGAGCTACTTTCCATGTTTCCAGCTACTTTCCAAGCTACTTTCAATGCTTCTAGCTGTTTTCATGTACATTCCTGAGTGCTCATGTACCTTCCTGAGCATTTTCCGTATGACGTCATCACTCAACTACTACTTTCCTGAGCTACTTTCCTAGCTACTTTCCATGTTTCCAGCTACTTTCATGAGTGTTTTTCATATGAAGTCATCACTGAGCTACTTTCATGTACGTTCGTGAGGCTCATGCACATTCCTAGCTACTTTTTATGTGGGTTATTTTTGCATAACATTTTGCACTTTTGGGTTATTTTAACATTACATTTTTTTTTTTTTAGACCCCACACTAAAAGATTAGAAAAAAGAACCATACAGCATGTTGTTAGGAGCTATAGCGCATATACATGCACATTTTCAATTAATTTGGAAGTGGGCTATTTTTATCATACAAGTGGGCTATATTTGAGGTTCACTTTGGAAGGTATGTGTGTGTTGAAGGGTTGCATAAAATTTCATGAAATTTGCTGTGGGATGAGATGAAAGATGGGACTAACATAATTTAATTAAATATTAACATAATTTACAGAGTTCTTAATGCAGCATTGGCTGCAAAAGTCCCAAAAATTCACTCCAAGTCCTGCGAAAATTTTGAAATTTTAAAAATTTCCCAAAATTCAAAAAATCAACTTCGAACAATTATAACACCTTTTTTCACTCATACTCGATGGGATTAATAGGTGCACCAAATTTTTTGGTTCTACGCCTCATATATACTGAGATACAGAGTGGGCTATTTTTACGTAACCAAAACAGGTGGGTTACATTTAGGTAACAGTACTATACATTATTAAGTATATGAAGGTATAAATTAAAATTACTAAAAAGTAAATAAAATATGTAGAAATAATAATAATAATAATAATAATAATAATAATATATAATAATATATGTATAATATATATATATATATATAATAATAATAATATAATAATATATAATATATATAAAAATATAATAATATATATCATGTATCATACTCTCATATATATATGATATATATAATATATATATATAATAATAATAATAATGTATAATAATAATAATAATAATATATATATATATATATATATAATATATATAACATAATATATATATATAATAATAATATATGTATATGTAATATTAATATAATAATAATATATAATAATAATAATAATAATATATATATATATATATGCTATAATAATATAATAATAATAATAATAATAATAATAATAATAATAATAATAATAATATTAATAATATGTTTACCCAAATAATAATAACCAATAATAATAATAATAAT
>JABUQX010148423.1:0-10000 GCA_015478945.1 Trachelipus rathkii | reverse complement strand
AAACATCAACTTTCAATCACTATTCTGAAAAACATCAACTTTCAATCACTATTCTGAAAAACATCAACTTTCAATCACTATTCTGAAAAACATCAACTTTCAATCACTATTCTGAAAAACATCAACTTTCAATCACTATTCTGAAAAACATCAACTTTCAATCACTATTCTGAAAAACAAACTTTCAATCACTATTCTGAAAAACAAATTTTCAATCACTATTCTGAAAAACATCAACTTTCAATCACTATTCTGAAAAACATCAACTTTCAATCACTATTCTGAAAAACATAAACTTTCAATCACTATTCTGAAAAACATCAACTTTCAATCACTATTCTGAAAAACATCAACTTTCAATCACTATTCTGAAAAACATCAACTTTCAATCACTATTCTGAAAAACATCAACTTTCAATCAGTATTCTGAAAAACATAAATTTTTAATCACTATTCTGAAAAACACCAACTTTCAATCACTATTCTGAAAAACATCAACTTTCAATCACTATTCTGAAAAACATCAACTTTCAATGACTATTCTGAAAAACAAACTTTCAGTCACTATTCTGAAAAACAAATTTTCAATCACTATTCTGAAAAACATCAACTTTCAATCACTATTCTGAAAAACATCAACTTTCAATCACTATTCTGAAAAATATCAACTTTCAATCACTATTCTGAAAAACATCAACTTTCAATCACTATTCTGAAAAACATCAACTTTCAATCACTATTCTGAAAAACATCAACTTTCAATCACTATTCTGAAAAACATCAACTTTCAATCACTATTCTGAAAAATATAAACTTTCAATCACTATTCTGAAAAACATAAAATTTCAATCACTATTCTGAAAAACATCAACTTTCAATCACTATTCAGAAAAACATCAACTTTCAATCACTATTCTGAAAAACAAACTTTCAATCATTATTCTGAAAAACAAATATTCAATCACTATTCTGAAAAACATCAACTTTCAATCACTATTCTGAAAAACATCAACTTTCAATGACTATTCTGAAAAACAAACTTTCAATCAGTATTCTGAAAAACATAAATTTTTAATCACTATTCTGAAAAACATCAACTTTCAATCACTATTCTGAAAAACATCAACTTTCAATCACTATTCTGAAAAACATAAACTTTCAATCACTATTCTGAAAAAAACAAACTTTCAATCACTATTCTGAAAAACAAACTTTCAATCATTATTCTGAAAAACAAATTTTCAATCACTATTCTGAAAAACATCAACTTTCAATCACTATTCTGAAAAACATCAACTTTCAATCACTATTCTGAAAAACATCAACTTTCAATCACTATTCTGAAAAACATAAACTTTCAATCACTATTCTGAAAAACATCAACTTTCAATCACTATTCTGAAAAACATCAACTTTCAATCACTATTCTGAAAAACATAAACTTTCAATCACTATTCTGAAAAACATCAACTTTCAATCACTATTCTGAAAAACATCAACTTTCAATCACTATTCAGAAAAACATCAACTTTCAATCACTATTCTGAAAAACAAACTTTCAATCATTATTCTGAAAAACAAATATTCAATCACTATTCTGAAAAACATCAACTTTCAATCACTATTCTGAAAAACATCAACTTTCAATCACAATGTAAAGAAAACAAACTTTCAATAATCAGTATTCTGAAAAACAAATTTTTAATCACTATTCTGAAAAACACCAACTTTCAATCACTATTCTGAAAAACATCAACTTTCAATGACTATGAAAAACATAAACTTTCAATCACTATTCTGAAAAAAACAAACTTTCAATCACTATTCTGAAAAACAAACTTTCAATCATTATTCTGAAAAACAAATTTTCAATCACTATTCTGAAAAACATCAACTTTCAATCATTATTCTGAAAAACAAATTTTCAATCACTATTCTGAAAAACATCAACTTTCAATCACTTCCTGATCAATATCTTGCAATTGCTTCTGACCCCCTCCCCCCATGCCCTCCTCAATATCCATTATGACGACAAGTAAAGACTTAATATGAAATTTCGTCCTTAAAAATCTTTTAATACAATCCAGACAAGTAATATTAAATAAAAATATTTATGGTATTTAAATATTAGATTTAGGAATCTTAAATATTAGCATTTAATATATATATATATATATATATATATATATATATATATATATATATATGAATATCTATATATATATATATATATATATATATATATATATATATATATATATATATATATATATATATATATATATATATATATATATATATATATATATATATATATATATATATATATATATATATATATATTAATATATATATATATTCTATATATTTAATATTACTTGAATAATATGGCTTAAAATAAATAAATAAATATATTTTGAATTGACAGAAATTTTAAGAAACGAAAAAAAATATTTTATACATTTAAAAAATATTATTCTTGCTCTATTAAAAGCAAAATGAATGATAACTTCCGTTTATATTTTGTGACAATGATGAACACTCATTATAGTCAGATTTGTTAGTCTTTCATCCCCTGTAAAATTGAGAAAATATGTTTAGAACCTTTTCAGAATAAAGAAACATCTCTCTGGAGTGCAGGTTGTGAGTGAGGTAGATTGTAAAATCTTTAACTATTCAAATGTGACTGCATAGATCAAGTTTATTTACAAAATTCGTAAACCTTTTTTAATAGATATCAATGGAATCATTTTACTAATATTGGTAAAAATGGATCTGTGGCTCACTGGTTTGAAAAATCATCAAGAAAACTAATTCGAATTGCTTAATTTTTTTCGTATTACATTGATTCTGACACTTCTGACACTGGGTATACTCATTTCTTCATTAAGAAAAGGCCAAAGTTTTGTAGCAACTTTGCAACTTTCACAATTCTTGAAAAATTTTCATTGGCTTTTGAGCGAAAATCTTTCAAAACAAGCTTTACATTTTCAGTATGATTAAAAGCAGTTGCTGTCACTTATGATGGAGACTGCAATGTATTGCTTAAGGGAATAGTGAAGGAGAATAAAGTTGAAATAATAATTAAACTTACAACAAATTTGCTAATGATTACAAATTTAAAAAGATTTAAGGCTTTTGAAGAGGGTTCGATATCTTGATCCATCTCATGTTCTTCGAAAGCTTCAACAACTGCTTTAGAAAGTTCTCTAAATTGTACCATCCATCGTAACTTTCCACCGACCTTATTTCCCATATTCGTATTAGTTTTATCCATTTTCTTTTCTGTTGGAAAATTTTTCATATTTTTTATAATAAAATAGTTTCCACCTTGGTAAACTAAAATAGTGCTCGGTTGCTTTCACTGTGCCAATAAAGTATGGTACATGAATCTCAACAGCAATGAATATACAATGGCGCTATATATTTTAAACAGCTTAAATAAACACTTTCATCTAAAACTTTTCTTTATTGCTGCTGCACCACCATGTTGTTGGCCAATCAAGGCGTCACTATTTATTTTAACTTTCGTTGTATTTTCTCCTCTAGATATTCCCCTTTGCTGTGGAAGAGATCGATCAACAAATTCAAAGCAAGGAGCCAATTGAAATTCAACTAAGTGGAACAATTATTCTTGGGGTTGAGTAAGATGTAGTTCTCGGTGAATTTACTTTAGAAGAAACTTTTTAGGGTTGTTTCGATAACTATATTTTATCCGGAAATTTATTGCATGATGCTTTGGTTCAAACTTTTTTAACTTGTGACGCTTTAGAATTCCAGAATGATCACCTCACATTAATAGGGTATGGAGAAATTAGTGATTCGCAAACATCACAAACATTTTAAAAAGTCTTGTCTGCTTTGTGAACCTCCATGATTATGTTGTTTTCCCGGAACAAAGATATTTTAAGAGTGCTTCTCACTTATGCCGCACTTTGAAAGGTGAAATTACATTTGCAATGAGCGAAGAAGAAAATCAAGCATTTGTATCATCCACTAGGACATTTTTTGAGGTATGTTCCACTGATTACAACATTTTTATGAGGATTGGAATAAAAGCCGAAGTGTTGAACGGATCACTACAACTAATTCATAATGAAAGAAATACCCATTTGAAATACGGTAACTCCAGACCAGGAGTTTTCACATACTTCGATGAGCGCAAATGCATTTTCTTAGAAACTCATTTACTTGGGGAAAAGGGTAATGTACTCTTGTGGAATTGAAGCCTGTCACGTGCAGTATTCTTAATACATCAAAATTTAAATTAAGAGGTCTTTTTGTTCTCGTTCACATATCGACACAACTTACGAGAAACAGGGTTACAGAAAAAAAAATAGGAAAGATTTTTTCTTTTAAAATAGTTTTCGTCTTGCAAAACAAAAATAATGCCCAGTTGTTTTCATTGTGCTAATAAAGTTTCTAATGTGTTTTTACTCCATATGAATGTCAACAAATTTTCGACAGCTTGAACACTTTTATATAAAACTTTTCTTCTTTGCCGCTCCACCATCATGTTTTTGTGCTTTCAACAGCCATTAAACTTTAGAAGTTATCACGAACCATGAATATATTTTAGTCATTTCTACTAATTACTACTACTACTACTACTACTACTACTACTACTACCACTAATTCCCCACCTTAATCTGTTTGATTAGCATATTTATTCCTTTATAACCAATAACAAGAAATCCTAACTATAAAAATTTTAATAGTTTAAAAATTTCGGATCCATGGCCTTGTATGTATATATATATATATATATTATATATATATATTATTATTATTATTATTATATATATATATTTATATATATATATATATATATATATTGGTTATTATATAAGTATATATATATATAGATATACATATATATATATATATATATTATAAATATATATATATATTATATATATATATATATGCTATATATATATATATATTATTAGTTATTATATATATACATGAGCATTTTATCTGCATGAGTTATATATATATATATATTATTAGTATATATATATATATATATATATATATATATATATCTCTATATCTATGTATATATATATATATATATATATATATATATATATATATATATATATATATATATATATATATATATATATATATATATATATATATATATATATATATATATATATATATATATATATATATAAGTATATTTGTTTTACTAGTAACAACAATGGCTCATGACTTCTTGTTTTATGCTTCAATAATTAGAAGTCATACATACTTTGATAGAATATTCATTGATTTGGCGTTGTCCTGGTTACACATACACACACACTCGTACGCACATACATACACATACATACATTTACATACAAGTGGCCCACTCACTTTCAACTAACTAAAAGGTATTTGTTTAGCTTATGACACGAAATGGTAGAGTGTCATATTTGTTGAACGCTTTGACGAATGATATATAAATAACTAAGAAATTACTTTTACAAATTATGAGTCTATATTAAAAAATATATGTTCATTTTCTCATAAAAGGAATATATTTATATTCTCTTAAAAGTAGCTTTTTTTACAGCCCTATAAACTTTATGACCTTTTCGTTTTTACTCACAAAAGCGTTAAGAATGTATTATTATTTCTGAATTTATCCATTACTGCGCTTGTTAAAACAATTTATATCAATGTAATAGCAGGATTTTGCTCAGTGTTTTGTAATATTTTATTTCTATGAGGAAGATTCGTCAGTGTTTTAAAATTTTATATCAATGTTATATTTCTGCCAAAATATGTTAAATAGGTGCTTGTTATATGTTGTATAACAATTTATATACCAATTACCAGTATAGCCTATACTAGGTATAATTTTTTTTTCTGTGTTGTGTATTATTTTATTTCAATGAGAAACCGTTACCTTTATTAGAGTTTAAGGTTTGTATTAGTATGATATTATAAAATAACATGGTTCAAGGCTTTGTGTTATTTTATTTCCATAAAGAACCTTTATAATTATTTAAGGGTTTGTACAATTGCAATGGAATGGTTTGGTTCAAAGCTATGTGCTACTTAATTTACATAAAGAACTTATATCAATTGTTTAAGATCCGTACCAATGTAATAGAATAATTTGGTTAAGAGTTTTTGTTATTATATTTCCATAAGGAACCTTTTTCAGAGTTTAAAGTTATATATATCTATATATATATATATATATATATATATATATATATATATTATATTATTATTATTATTATTATTATTATTATATATATATATATATATATATATATATATATATATATAATATATATATTATTAAGTTATTATTATTATTATTATTGTTATTATTATTATTATATTATTATATATACATATATATTTATTATTGTTATTATTATATATATACATATATTATTGGCTATTATTATTATACATATTATATTATTACATATATATATATATATATATATATATTATTATATATATATATATATATATATATATATATATATATATATATATATATATATAAGTTATTATATATATATATTATTATTATATATATATATATATATATATATATATATATATATATTATTATTACATATATATTATTATTATTACATACATATATTAACATATATTATATATTATTATTATATATATATATTATTATTACATGATGTTATGATATATTATTATATATTATTATATATATATATTATTATTATTCATACATATATATATATTATTAGTTATATATATATATATATATATATTATTATTATATATTATATTACATATTGGTTATTATGTTGTTATGTTATTATTATTGATATTGTTATTATTATATATTATTATATATATATATATATTATTATTATATACATATATATATATATATATATATATTATAAATATACATATACATATAGCATATATATACATACATGTATATATATATTATTATTATTATTATATTATTATAGTTATATTATTATTATGTTATTATATATTATTATTATATATATATATATATATTATATATATACATATATTATTATTATTGTCATTGGCTATTATTATAATATATTATTATGTTGATATATTATATATATATTATTATTATATATATATATTATTACATATATATATATATATATTATATATATATACTATATTATTATATTACATATATTATATTATTACATATATTATTATATATATATATTATTATATTATATATTATTATACATATATTATATTATTATTATTATTATTACATATATTATTATTACATATTGCTACTCAACCTTAGAACTAATATTTAGTCTTACTATAACTTGCATACCTATTTATAAAATACAATATATTCTTCTTTTAATACTTGTTCTACTTAAACTAAATATTACAATCTTAGCTTAAATATTATTAAATATTTACACATTTTAATAAATAAAAATAATATTCAATATATTAAATATTAATGTTATATATAGTATATATATATATATATATATATATATATATATATATATATATATATATATATATATATATATATATATATATATATATATATATATATATATATATATATATATATATATATATATATATATATTTATATATATATATAATTAAATGTAATTAAATATTAATAATATTTGTATGATATATATGAAAAGTAATATTTCACATAATTAAATATTAATATTAATATTATACATATGTTTTTTATGTATATTTGTTTGTATGCATTCAAGAACAACATGAAAGGTCTGTGTGTGTGTGTGAGTGTGTGTGTGTGTGTGTGTGTGTGTGTGTGTGTGTGTGTGTGTTTTGATTGGCCGAGATCGGAATTTTCAGCACCGCACCGCACCTCACCGCACCTCACCTCACCGCAATGACTGCTGAACACTCCTCACAATACCGGTTCATCGGCCTCCCTTAGAAAACATATGCATGAGTGCTATATACACGTGTGCGTATGTTTATTTGAGCTCTCGCTTGTGTTTAGGTGTTCGTATGTGTGTGTTTTTGCACTCGCGTGTGTCTAGATGTTTTTATGTGTGCTTATACGTTCGCGTGTGTTTATATGTTCGTATGTGTGTTTATACGCTCGCGTGTGTTTGTGTTCGTATGTGGGTTTATAGGCTCGCGTGTGTTTAGATGTTAGTATGTGTTTTTACACACGCGTGTGTTTATATGTTTTCGTATATGTGTTTATACACTCGCGTGCGTTTAGATGATCGTATGTGTGTTTATACACTCGCGTGCGTTTAGATGATCGTATTTGTGTGTTTAACTCGCATGCGTTTAGATGATCATATGTGTGTTTATACACTCGCGTATGTTTCTACACTCGCGTGCGTTTAGATGATCGTATGTGTGTTTATACACTCGCGTATGTTTATACACTCGCGTGCGTTTAGATGATCGTATATGTGTTTATACACTCGCGTGTGTTTGTGTTCGTATGTGCGTTTGTGCTTTGCCTCGCTTATAATGGACTTTAAATCAATGCTTTAATGATTTTTCGGCAACTTGGATTCATGACCTCATACGGCTTTTAAAAGTAATTATGATTCATAAATGTTCTCAAATCACATAATTATCCTTAATAATCACTTGTAATGCTTTACTATGGAGTGTAATGTGTGTGTGGGGAGAAGGGGGTAGGTGTGTCGGTGTGTGTGTGTATATAGATCATTTATACACACATAAGTATATGTTAAAATATACTTTTGTATTAATTTGTACATGCGTTATAATATTGTGACTGATGATAGACTGGAAGCATGTGTTAAAAAAGTAAGTGGAGATTCTTTATATATATATATATATATATATATATATATATATATATATATATATATATATATATATATATATATATATATATATATATATATATATATATATATATATATATGTGTGTGTGTGTGTGTGTGTGTGTGTGTGTGTGTGTGTGTGTGCTTATCTGTGGGTTCGTGTGTTTATGTGGAAATTGGTCAGACTATCAAAAAGAAAGATTAAAAAAGGTATTTACTCACGAGTTTGTTGATTATAATATGGAAAATGAAGTTGGATTATTCAGTTCAAAGGAATGAGTAATTAAGGAGATTGAAAATTATTTTAAATCTTTATTTCAAAAAATTCAAATTCAGCATTTTTTTATTCAGAATAGCGAAGTTACAATTTAATCATTTAATAACACAGATACACATATAGTTTTATATTATTACAATTTCAATTTACCAATAAATCATATAAAACAATAGGAAGTTTCCCTACTATCTGAAAAGGGGGCTACTATTGCAACACAGTGTTGTGTCCTTTGAGCCCCAAATATAACACACGTTTTTTTTTTTATATATTTCATAATTGTTAATGAAAAAATATATTTTAAGCAACAACAATAATGATACCTCTTCCTTTCTAATAGAAATATTAATTGCATTATTTTTAGTTTCCTTTTAAACTAATCAAGCAGAAAAATGACGTCATATTTGTGAATGAGGAGATGAAAGAAATAACCACAAGTTTAGACGCGCAAAACACTAGTACTTTTGTATGAAACTTTACCCACACACATACTCCGTTTATTATAAATTGCAAATAAAAAATTAAATTAGTATTTAAATTTAAGGAGCTGCATAACTTTTTTGGTCGCCTTCTTTATTTCAAATTAATTTCAATTTATTTTAATTTTATCTTTAGTTTTTATAGAAATATTTTAAAACAATAAGGGTAAATATTTAAAAGAATTGCTATATAATAATAATAATAATAATAATAATAATAATAATAATAATAATAATAATAATAATAATAATAATAATAATAATAATAATGACTCCTAACACCCTTGCACATACATGCAAAAAAACTTCCTTATATATATATATATATATATATATATATATATATATATATATATATATATATATATATAGTTATATATATATATATATATATATATATATATTTATATGAAGTGCGCACG
>JABUQX010148422.1:0-7500 GCA_015478945.1 Trachelipus rathkii | reverse complement strand
GATCTATTGATTAAGGTCAAATTTTTTACTAAAATTGTAACGTTTTACATACCCTAAATCAGTAAATCAGTAAATCAAACCACCATCCAACCACCCTCCTGACCAGTTGTCATCTATTGATCTATTGATCTATTGATCTATTGATCTATTGATCTATTGATTCAAGTCATATTTTTCTTTAGTATAAATAAGTTCTTGGGATAAAAAGCAGGAAAAGAAAACAAGTTTTTTATTTTAAAGCCTTTATAACATAAGTGCAAACTACATAATCGTTAACATATAAATTTTTAACATCAAATATATTTACAAGTTTATTAAAAGAAACATTATTTAAAAAACATATAATGAAATAAATACAGTATACACCACATAAATTAGACCTGATAGGTTGTACAGGAAAACATAAGGTCTTAACATATTGAACATTATTATATTTTAAAAAGATGTTACATAATGATTACTAAACATAAAATCTAAATGCAGAGAGTCAAGGAAATATACAACATTATTTTTATTCTTATACACGGCTATCCAATGTCCATTGTTTGAAACATCCCTAGGAGAAGTATTGAAGATAAGACCAGAATCTGTATCCAATTTCACAGAACAGAGTTCATTACAGGCGAATACACCTAAAAATCTTCTTTCGTTTCCGAAGGCGTTTATTTCTTCTTCATTCATCTTTAATAATTTAAGATTATATTTCGTACTCTGTCAATCTCGATGATTTGAGGATGTTCCAAATACACCAGAACTGAGATTGAGGATGTCAAACTTTGTCCAAATTTGAGATTCAATCCTAATGTCCCTTTTCTTAGAATATTGAGATGATAAGCATTACAGGCTGAAAGATCAGCAGTGAGATCGTATGCATATAAATTACTGTTTTCAGCATAATTCTTGAGATCGACGCCTGTACCGTTATCACTGCAAGATACAGTGTTGGCAAATAAATCGTAAAAAGGACGTGAGCATTGAGAATGTGAGTCTTCATATATCATCTCATAATCACGACCGTATGGTTGGCCATTCACATGTAAACTGATACCTCTAAGTCCGAAATGGGTAAATTTAAAGGCTGACTTTCCATAGTTTCCAGAATAAGCATCGTGTTCTACAATTCCTATTATTACCTTCTGAGGTAAGTTACCATTGACGATGTTAGGTATATTAATGCTCGATAATCCCTGGGTAAAGTTAAAAATTTTAGTCTCAATTCTCTTGATTGGATATTTTGCTGTATCGGTCAAAAGAGATTTCTCTATTTCCATATGTTTAAGGGAGATAATTTCACTTTACGTATATAAAGATAAGCATCCAGTAATTTAAAGATAGGCTTTGGTGCCGTAGTTGTTGCTAAAAGAGCACTTTTAACATTAAGAGCAAATTCAGGTGTGGATCTAGTTAACCTGATACGAGTGTCCACTGATGGTAGAATAAGTCTTTCCTGAGAGAATATATCACCGTTTACACGTCCATAATATTCATACGTGTTATTTTTAGACTTAACAGCGTTGGCTCTATGTGTCTCTGCATCTTTTAAATTGTAATATCCACTTGATTGGAGATGACTCCTTCGCATCTTGAGAATAATTTAGTAAAGTTTCAATATAACTTCGATAAGGGTAACTTGCGGCTGATGCTCCTAGAGATGTTTCATTTAAAAATACCTCAAGTTGATTAAAACACGTATACAGGAAATTTGTCTCAGTGGATACTATGTGATCGCTTCCTGTGAGATCTGACCCATCTTCGTTTACTAACTTAGTCTTCAGATATAAAAATACATTCGAGGGGTCAAGATATTGATCAGATGTACCAGGGATATTGAATTCGATAGGTACATCTGTATTTGTGATTGCGTGAACGGGATTAATACTAATAAAGTGGGATTCACTCACACTGATCTGTGTAGGGTTCACAGAGAAGAGATCCAATTCACTCTTACAACAGTCTGGGCTGGAGGGATGAAGGAAATGCATCTTGCTGGTACAATCACTGGACGTATAATGATGAGAGATCTGTTTAAACATTCTTTATATACAAAATAGTTACAGGTTGTCACTGTTTATGTGAAATAGTTGCCATTCAGCATCATTATTAAAGGGCAAACACATCAATACACTTTTTCTTTAATGGTCCTTTCCTATTCCTCTTTATAGGTTTTTTACGATGACCTACACCTTGACCAGTCATCTTACGTCGTATTTTTCGTTTAACATCATCTAACATTTCATCAGAAGCATCGGCTAGTCGTCGTTTTACAGCTGTTCGAGGGTCGATACCGCCCATAATATCCTGGAAAGTATCTATACCTGTCCTAGCTGCTTTTTTAGCGAGGTATTTGCCTCCTGATTTAAACAAAGGGATAGCACGTCTGAACAACGAAGCAAAAAATCCACCTAAACCATATCCCCTCTGCATTCTTGAACCCCTGAAGACTCGTTCTCTTTCCATTATTATTATTTAACGGAGCTTCCTTCTTATATGTACTTTACACACTGCTGTTCCAGTCGTGAATGGGTATGGCTTACCTTCTACATCTCTTATATAAATACGAATCGAACTCAATTGGGTCTTACTCAAAGGTAAGTAGTGAACGGAAAACTTATAACTCTTTTACCTTTAGGAAAATGAACTACTCTTAACAAAGAGGCTTTAGTATTCCCTACGTACTGGTGATCTATAATATCTGTATAAACATAGGCCATACCAGGATCTTGAAACATCTTAGAAGGCATGCATACAAAATGTAATGAAGTCACGGTGTCATTTTTTGTGACATACTCTTCCATCGTTGGTATATAGTGCATTAGAGCCTTTAGAGGTGGTTTATTATTTCGCGATATTTTGTATATATGTGAGTAACAACAACTACGAAACCAAACTGAAGGGCGGAAAATAAATAAACTTATATCTTTCAGGTTCACGTCCTTATGAGATTTTAATGTGATTAACACGTTATCTTCGTTAACAGGTTTATTAACAAGAAACACTAAATCTTTACATAATTCACTTGCTTCAAATTTTTTGTTTAAGTCTATGAACACTTCGGTAAGCGATTTATAGAGACCATTGTTTATTGAATAATTTTCGTAGAAATATGTATTCTTGCCTCGTTTGAGGG
This sequence comes from Trachelipus rathkii, assembly GCA_015478945.1. Lineage (NCBI taxonomy): Eukaryota > Metazoa > Arthropoda > Malacostraca > Isopoda > Trachelipodidae > Trachelipus > Trachelipus rathkii. The sequence continues at coordinate 4,373 of JABUQX010148422.1, read as the reverse complement.
TTGCCGTACTAGCGTTACTTTTTAATACATTTTTAACATTATCAACATTTCTAAATATCGTAAACGCCAAATTTGTAACAGGTATATTCTCTATACCGACATCGAGAATTATTTCACTTAATCCTGCTTCATACAGTTCTCTATCGAAAGTTATAGGGTTCAATAACTCTGTGGTATAGTCTGATATTTTATTTTCCGGATGTAGATCCATAGAAGCCGATGAGGGCAGCGTTAAATAGAAATGATCTTCACTCTCCATGTTCCCAATGTAAACTGATCAATGTTTCTTAATTTCGCTAGCATTTATATAACTGTTAAACTTCACTGGGTAACCTACCCATTTGACAAGATACTGTTTATTTTTACCTTTCCCTTTAGATCCTACTATTTTTTCTATTTTATACTCATGACTCTTAGGATCAAATTGTATTTTCTGTATTTCTTGTTTATAGAATCCTCCTTTATTTTTTCTCCGTCTAAATCCTCAAGATAGTATAATTTTAACCTGTCTCTAGGGAATTCTCTGATAGCATCTACTTTAAAAACCTCTCTCGACCATCCAGCTTCATACCCTTTTCTGAAATTTTCATCAGTTCTGGATACTCTTACATAGTCTCCTACTTTAATACCTGTGTTATCTTTTATTTTTCCCTTTGGGTTGATAGGTACAAAGGGTTTCGTCTTTACCATCTCTATAGGGGTATTCTTAAGTGTTCTATGATGAGACCGATTATAAGAGTAAGCCAAGTCCTGTAGTATATCTATATATTTAAATGTATTCATCTTTGTGAAATACCTATGCATTCTTTCTTTTATAGTTCTTTGTACTCTTTCAACTATTGCGGCTTTATTAACTGAAAATGTGTTGTAATACCCTATATCATACTCGGTAACTATTTCTTGAAACTCTTTACCTAAAAATTCTGTACCCTTATCTGTCCATATCATTTTGGGATATCTGTTATCATTATTTATAATTTCTCTGACTGCTGTAGCAACTGTCTTTGATTTTTTATCTTTTAAAACCTTTAACCATAAGTATCTGGAATATACATCTATCACAAAAAGAATATATCGATACCCCTCATTGTAAGATTTATATTTTATCATATCGGTCAAGTCTAGTTGCCATACGCTATCTAAATGTGGAGCTATGGTTTTCCGTGTCGGAAATTTTTTTCGTATAGGTTTATGAAGGGTAAACGCATCCTCACCTTCTAAATATTTTTTCAATTCTTTTTTACTAATTTGAGGAAACTTTGAAGCAAACCTTGAAAAACCCCCGTAACTGTATGGCTGTTTCACATCAAAGTAATATTTATCGACCGCTTCCTTAGCCTCCATGACTCACAATGACATTAACAATAAAAATTATATTCATTTATACTGAAAGGTTATATAAAAACCAAATGTATATATAAAATATTTTATTTTTTTTTAATTACAAAAAAAAATATTAACTATTTTAAATTACAAGTCTAAAAACATAGCAAATGTATACAGAAATATAACATAGGTTATATGCATAATTTTAAATTACAAATAATACAGTCATATAAAATTTATGAACTAATCCATTTTGATACTTTGTATGGTTTTTTTCCTATTCTTCCTACATTTGAACGTAATGTACCTCTATTTATCAACTTTGATCTATCCGATGCAAAAGAAGTACCAGCAGGACTTGCTTCAGGTCTAGGGGTCAATGGAATATTATCCAGATCCGCTAATCTTTGTTTATTCATGATTAAACTTCTTGGAAAATTAATAGTCTGAAGTTCTTGTTTGATCCTGTTCCATCCTGTTACAGGAGTCTTCTTCCAATCACGCGAGAGATCGGATATCAAGTCAACAATATTCGATCCATGTATTGTTTCTCCATCAATAATGATTTGACCGAGTTCATTCCATGTAATCTGATCTTTTAAAATATTATATAGAGCTATACCCGTTTTCTTACTCCTCATTGGCAAGCTTTCCTTGAGTACATGTTTAAAATTGTCTTCTCTTTTCACCATAGGCTTAGTATCTGCTACTAGAGCTGAATCTTCTTTAGGTGAATTTAATAAAACTTTTAAATCTACTAATTTTTGTATAGCATTTTGATATAGGATTCTTTTTTCATGAATGTTAACATCAGAGTTTAATATTTGATGCAGTTCCTTCTCGTAATTATTTATCTGTTCAACTTGAGGATCATATAAACTCAAGGGCTGCTGTTGAATCAATGGGTGATAAGGATTATATCCGATCTGATGCTGCTGAATGTCTGATTGAGGCTGTTCGAATTGATGTTGTTGTTGTTGTTGTTGTTGTTGTTGTTGTTGTTGTTGTTGTTGTTGTTGTTGTTTTGTTGTTGTTGTAGTTGTTGTTGCATTTGTTGTTGTTGTTGTTGGTGTTGTTGTTGTTGTAGAGGCATGGGTCCTGTGTTATATTTCATCTTCTCATAATCGCTATAGGGTAAAACTGCTACCTTCTTCATCATTGAGCAAGCCACTTGGTTATCAGAGGTGCTATAACGGAAAAGAGTAAAGGTAGGAATACACCTCCTCCTTTCTGTATTAGCTTCTTTTTATTTTTAAGTTTTCTTACGTTACCAGCAAGTTTTTTAATGATGTTTCTATGACGACGTAACTTTACCTTCTGAGGTCTGTTTAAAGGAACATTTCCTTTTATAAGATTTAGGCATACTTCTGCTATACATTGTATGAATTTTTCATCTTCACAGATCAGTTTACGTTTTTCAGAAGGTTTCAAGTTTTTAAATTTTCTCATAAGAGGTAAATACTCTGCTACTAAATCACTCATTATTCAGGTATGTATACTGTCTCAATCTCGTTAGGTAAGATATTTGTACGCAGTAACACTCTATGCGTGTTCTTAGGATGAAGCTCACAAAGTAAATAACCATGAGGTATAGATGTAACTTCTTTATATACTTTTAGGAACTCTTTACGTTGAGTAGGAAACATTTGGGTAGCCACAACATTAACCTGACTCATATCCCTTCTTTGCCCGAACAAGATTAAATACTGTGTGTTTAAAGACACATCACGCATATACTTATTCTGATGAAAGATATTCTGCGTTATAAAAAATACTGTGATGTTTAAATGATGAGAGTAAACTGTGAAAGTTTCAGCTATATCCTCATTCAATTTATGCATCAAATCATCAAGGATTATAATTTTATGCCCTGGTAAACATTGAAGAGCTTTTATGTCATATAACCCTTCGTGAAATTCGATTACATCTTTGTAATCTTTAAACTTTTCTTGGTAAACACTGTAGCACCATATGATTTTACAGGTTTTTGTTCGAAAATCTCAACCTCTTTTAAAATGTTTAATAACAGAAAGGTTTTCCCACACCCTGTAGGACCAGAGACAAGACATGTAGCAGGTGTGCGGAACATAAATTTACCAACGTCCATTCTAGATTGACCCCCGAACACTAATGAATAAGAAAAGGTTGCACTTATGTTATAAAGGCTTTAAAATAAAAACTTGTTTTCTTTTCCTGTTTTTTATCCCAAGAACTTATTTATACTAAAGAAAAATATGACTTGCAGAATCATTAAATTAATAGATCAATAGATCAATAGATCAATAGATGACAACTGGTCAGGAGGGTGGTTGATGGTGGTTTGATTTACTGATTTACTGATTTAGGTATGTAAACGTTACAATTTTAGTAAAAATTTGACCTAATCAATAGATCAATAGATCAATAGATCAATAGATCAATAGATCGCCAACTGGTCAGGAGGGTGGTTGATGGTGGTTTGATTTAATGATCACTGATTTAGGGTATGTAAAACGTTACAATTTTAGTAAAAAATTTGACCTTAATCAATGATCAGGATCAAATAGATCAATAGATCATATATGGACAGGAGGGTAGGTTGGGGTGGCTTGATTTATTGATTTACTGATTTAGGGTATGAAATGTAAGTTTTTTATGTTATAAACATGAAAAGTTTAAATTTTTTTTAGTAAAACAAAAATATTAAAAATAAAATAAAATAACAATAAATTTTTGAAAAAATTCGTTGAAAATGAACACGCTTCTGTACTCGTATCGGATCGTACATGTGGGATGCGAGGGGGCGCGCACGTGCCCCTTCCTATGACGGTTCGCGCTGGTAGTGTTTTGGCGCGTTTGTGGCGCGCACGCCTGATCCTGGTGACGACTCGCTATGCCTGCGGCGCCCACCGCATCGACCATATCATGATGATGATAATTTTCTTGCTATGAGGAGTCTCAAACACCCTAGTTGAGATCACATCCTTATAAACATATATTTTAACAAAAATATTGTATTATTACACAAATATTTATCAATCTCTCGGCACCGCACCGGACCGAACCGG
>JABUQX010148419.1:0-24060 GCA_015478945.1 Trachelipus rathkii | reverse complement strand
AGTCAACTAAGGATTTAATTTATGTTTCAAGGTATAGTTCAGCTTTGTTTGCCCTCCCTGAGTCATTTGATGCAAAAATGGTCCTATGCTAATAGGTAATAAGGTCGAAAATTCTAAATCAAGTGATGTATAAAAAATTCAACAGTGGGAAAGAAAGGGCTAAGAACGTCATCGATGAAGCGTTGAAAGTCTGAGCTGCACCCCTCAAACCGAAAGGCATGCGTGTGTACTTAAAGAGGCCAAAGGGGTGATGATGGCCGTCTTCGGTATGTCCTCAGCGACTGGGATTTGGTGGTAAGCCCTGACAAGATCCAATTTACTAAAAATGGATTTACCAGTGATTAGAGGTGAAAGACTGGATGTGCGGACCGGGTAGCGGTCTGGTATCGTACAGGCGTTCCCTAAAACCTCCCACAGGCCTCCAATCAGAAGCACCTTTAGGAACCATGTTGGAGGGGGGAGGACCATGAGCTTTTGAAGGGTGGACGATACCAAGTTCGAGCATGTGCTCAAACTCCGCCTTGGCTGCCTTGAGCTTGTCAGGAGGCAGACGCCGAGCACGAGCGGATGGTGGGAGAGCCAGTAGTCTCTATATGATGGCGCACATGAGTGTTGAACAGGAGAAGAAGAAGAACAGGGGTTCAACAGCGCCGGAAAATCCTCTGCAGGATGGTGAAGAAGGGGGAGGTACCAGAAGAAGGAGCAACCGCAGAGATGCCTTTAAGAGCAGAAGAAACTACGGTACCTGCAGCAGACAGAGACGTACAACCGTCAACCAATCTCCTGTTTCTTAGATCGACCATAAGGTCGAAATGTGACAGAAAATCAGCTCCCAAAATGGGTTGGGTCACGTCAGCGACCACGAATACCCAGGGAAATTGACGGCGGAGAGAGAGATCTAAGGTGCACAAACGCTCACCATAGACAGGGATGGTACTACCATTTGCAGCGTAAAGAGCCCGGTCAAGAAGAGGGACAGCGGACTTTTGGGTAGTATCTCGAGGAAGAAGCGAAAACGACGCACCGGTGTCGATAAGGTAGAAGAGGTTTGTAGACCTGTCGAAAAGGCGCAGGACATCCTGAGAAGAGGAAGAAGGCGGAGAAGAAGAACAAACGGAGGGGTGGCCAGCTGGATCCACCGCCTTTATGAACCGCTGGCTAGGGAGTTTCCTGAAAAAGTGCAGGGTTGGTTGCACTTATGCGCTTTCAAGCCAAACTGGTGGTGGTAAAAACAATACCCATTTGGATATTGCTGAGGGCCTGGGGTGGGAGAACGGTCAGAGAAACGACGACCCGAAGAGGAGCGGTTGCGGGAATGAGAGTCTTGAGACCGTAGTATTGGCGGAGATGGACATCAGCTCCGCTTTCATGTCTGCCATGTTCCAAAGTCGAAAGACGGGTCTCCATACTCGAAAGAGAGGAACAAGGGTCGTGAGAGGCGCTGGAGATGGACCAGGGGTGCGAGGGATGGGGCGGATAAGAAGATGAAGTAGCAGCGGAAGAGGAAACCGGAGAGATCACAGAGGGGGGTGAAGAGAAGGTTAGGAGAAGGAAGCAAAGAAGACGGGCAATGAAGTAGGAGGAAAGGAGGGGCCTGAGCTGCAGGAGAAGAGGAAACAGACACAGAGCAGCGATGGCAGAAACAGCGGGAGCATTAGAGTTGAAGAAGCGTATAAGACCATCGGCTCTCTCTGCAACCTCCTGAAGAGTTTTGGATCCATCGATGCGAGGAAATACTGTACATCTCTGGGTAGTTTCTGAATAAAGAGAGTGCGGACCAAACCTGACTCCTGTGTAGTAGGGGGTCCACTTAGCAAAGAGAGCATCTGCACCAGAAGATCAGAAGGCTTCTGATCTCCTAGTGAGGTGCCACGTAGGAGTTCTTCATACTTGGCCTCCTGAGAAAGGGACAGGCGGGAGATCAAGAGGGTACCAAGATCTGAGTAAGGGGTTGAAGAAGCGGACAGGGTAGGTATGGAATCCCTAATGCGGAGGGATACATCCTCAGGCAGGAAGGACAAAACCGTACTGTACTTGGTCGCCTCATCACTGATAGTACGAAGGATGCCATCTACTAGTGAAAACCATGTTTCAGGATGGTGAGGGTAGAAAGGAGGAAGACGAAAGTGGTGAGGGGGTGGAGGATGAGTGTCGTCGTTAGTCTCCACCATGACGAGGGCTTGAGAATGAAGTAGAAGAAAAGAAATGGTGTTAGAATAAAGGAGAATGGAAGAGAGTGGAGGGTGCCCTACCTATTAAATGAGGATGATTTGATTTTGTGCGGTGAATCTGAAGAGAATTTGAGCGCGAAAATTAAACTAACTATTTTGTTTCCGATGGTACTTTTCTGTTTTTTTTTGTTTTTTTACTCAAAACTATTCTACTTCCGGTGGTACTTTTCTGTTTTTCGACTCGAAACTATTCTGCTTCCGGTGGTACTTTTCTGTTCTTCGACTCGAAACTATTCTGCTTCCGGTGGTACTTTTCAGTTCTCGATATTTGACACATATATAAAATTGAAATTTTTTTAAAATAGTTATATATAAAAATGTTATCGCAAATAACAAAATAAAATGGTAAAAAGTAATAATAATAATAATAATAATAATAATAATAATAATAATAATAATAATAATAATAATAATAATAATAATAATAATAATAATAATAATAATAATAATAATAATAATAATAATAATAATAATAATAATAATAATAATAATAATGATAATTAGGTCCTGAATATGAGCAACAGGATGGTTTTCCTTTTTCTGGCCTATGGATGGAGTCCAACGCGTGCTTTTAAGCAGCGCACGAAAATTTGGTAGGCCCGTAGCTGGGGATAAATATGCTGGCTAGGTGTTGGGAGCCTACTTCCACTGGTAGGCTTCGATGTCACTCCAATGGTCACCACTCTTTAGCGGGGATGCTGGTTGATTCTTAGTGGGCCAAACCAAAAGGATTTAGACAAAAACTTGATATAGTTGAATTTGTATTGTTAAAAATACGGACCCCAGTAACCATGGCATATAAAAGTATTTAGCTCGCTTTACTTTAGATAACATAAAGTAATAAAAAATTCATTAGTTATAAGAGCTCGGCAAACGGTTGCAGTTGAACGCAAAAAATGGCGGTAGAATGAGATGAGGACGCACGTCAGTCGTAATCATAATTTTTAATTTGCCATGGTGAGAAAAAGAGTTCGTTCCAAAAAACTACGCTTCTGCATTGGCACGCTATGTTGGTAAAATTGACCTGACCTCAATCACCACAATATATATATATATATATATATATATATATATATATATATATATATATATATATATATATATATATATATATATATATATATATATATATATATATATATATATATATATATATATATATATATATATATATATATATATATATATATATATATATATATATATATACAGAAAGTACCAGAGCAAGTGAGCAGAGGCCTTTTTTCAGGGCTGGAAATCTTCAGAGTAGATTTCTAAAAGAAACAAAAGAGAGGTTTATACATGATCACAACTTAAATGTTGTTGAGAATTTGAAATTTTGGATAGAAAAGGAAAACAGTGAGTGGTTAAATGTATTGAATGGGCAAGTATGTGGAAGAGGCATTTTTGGACTCTTATTGAATTGAGACAGAAAGAGACAACGTTTGAGGTAAGCCAGTGAATAACATTCAACCATGAGATGATGAGCAAATTGTATTAAATATAGTTACAGAACTGATGAGTGTCCGTGAATAAGGTTAGTGTGCTTATGAGGAGTTGAGCAAGGTTTATTTGCTGGTGGTTTTGGCAGCAGTGTCGGTGGAATAAATGACATTCATTAATTTCAGGTTTCCACATAGAGAACCATATCTCCTCTCCCATCACCAGACCAGCCCTCCTGCAAGCATTCTTTGAAGCTCTGATGGGGTTGAGGAACGCAATCGGACGATGAAAGAAAGCCACGCGTTATGTCAATTAGAATCTGCTGAGATGATCTTCTGTGAGAAGAGACGAGTTTAACTTCTTTGTTAGTTTTCAATGCCATGATACCAGCATGAGGTGGCTTCAATGGAAAGGAGAATTTTTAGAAACATATGCACGATAAATTCCGTTTGGTTTCTGGAGTAAAGAAGCTACAAAACTTGCAGGGCACTGAGTAAGTCTAAATATATGACATTGAACTGACCACCATTTAGAAAGAATTTTGAACAAGGCTATTAAAATTGTCGTCAGCTCTGCTGTAAATATGGAAGCCATATGGGTCAGAGTATATAAGAGAGTGGTTGAAATATTTTTGGCTGTTCAATTTATTCACTGTGACTGGTATGGATATCAGAAGATTAAACAACACTCAAGATCTATCCATACACTGTAAAAGATGATCTTTCTAGTTAGAACTGTAAAAGCCTCTTATCTTTGCTGTTTCAAAGATAGGTACCAAAAGGCTAAAACAGAGGCCAGATACAAAGAGAGATGTTATATATATATATATATATATACATATATATATATATATATATATATATATATATATATTATTATTATTATTATTATTATTATATATATTAACATTATATATATATTATTATTATTATTATATATTACATATATTATTATACATTATTAAAAAAGATATATTATATTATATTATTATTATTATTATATATATTATTATATATATATATATTATTATTATTATTATTATTATTATTATTATTACAGCATATATATATATTATTATTATATATATATTATTACATATATATTATTATATTATATATATTATTATATACATATTATTATTATTATTATTATATATTATTATTATTAGCCAGTATATATATTATTACATTATTGTTATTATATTATTATTATTATTATTATTATTATTATATTATTATTATATTATTATTATTGTTATTATTATACATAGTTATTATTATATTATTATTATTATTAGATTATTATTATTATTATTATTGCCAGCATTATTATTATATATTATTATTATTATTATTATTATTATATATTATTATATTATTATTATATTATTATTATTATTATTACATATTATTATTATTATTATTATTATTATTATTATATTATTATTATTACATATTATTATTGTTATTATTATTATATTATTATTATTATTATTATATTATATTATTATTATTATTATTAATATTTATATATATATATTATTATTATAATATATATATATATATATATATATATATATTATATATATATATATATATATATATATATATATATATATATATATATATATATATATAAATAAAATTCTTGGTATCCAAGTTTTCCAAAGCATTTTATTTTATCGAGCATAAGTTTATGTTTTGAAACTTTGCCCCAAATTTTCGTTGGAAAAATTTGCTTATATTCCATAAATATTAAAATTTTTTGTATTAGTTTAATTTTCACTTTTTTTTTAGTTTTCAATTCTTTATGGAAGTATTTATTATTATTTTTAAATATATTAGTTAATCAAAGTTAACTAAAGATTATTCCGGGAATTATTTTCATTCCAAATGGTCTTGAATTAACTTTTTTTTCCATCCCCATTTAATGACTCGATTCGATCAAGGGATGGCAAATATGTTATAAATTATTTCTTGTAAAGTGAACTTAAAGAGGGAAAAACATTCCAATGGATGGCTGAAAATTGATGTATATCTTATCGGAATAAAAATGAGCGTATCTTAAAACTACACAATAGATAAATACACGTTACCATTACACACCAAAGATCCCGATCCATAAATTTACAAGATTTTTATAAGCAATACCTCACTAATACACTAATACGTATATTTTCATTTTGCTCCGAGTTTTTGTTTCTATCTACTTTTGAAATTGCACACATTTTGGTGTTTACTACTATGGAGGATTTTTACCCCGACATAATAAACTAGACAAGAATAACAATTTAATATAATACTTTTAAGCTGATTTTTGCAGGTACTTCCTATATTCTTCGTGATGGATAGCTTAGACTACGAGGCCCATGTAGTTATAAGGTTATTTAAGGAGTTTCCTCATCATCATACGAATAAGGAAACAATGAATCGCAAACATGGCCGTCACTGTAATATGATGTCAAAAATGTTTAACCTGACACACCTACACAACTATTATTAGAACATATCTGCTTTGCTTTTCTTAGTCTCGAACTAATTATTATTAAGGATCACATACTCACTTCTCATCTACCAAATACATCATCTTACCATTAAAGAATTAAACTTTAGCTATCAATTCAGAAAAAGAGTTCTACATCATTAGTCTATTGTCCAATATGCTAAAAGGTTCTCAAGTGCAAGAATTAGACAACACAATTAGGACAATACTAGTAACAGCAGGAGCTTTAAAGCTGACATTTTTAGATCTTGCAATATAAAAACATCCCACGTAGCAGCAATGAGTACCTATAAACCCAAAATGCAACTTCATGGTATCTTTCAATGTTTATGGTATTTTCAAAATGGTTGGTCCAATTCGTTCATTTTGTTCAATTTGGTCCAAAATCCAATTCGTTGTAAACATTTTAGTCTATGATACAGTTTGACATAAAATATCAAATTTAAAATTTAACTTTTCATTTTCACTTAAAATTTGCTGAATTTACATCCAAATATATGGTTCATTTTCCTACTCAATGAAAGGTGGAATTCCGTGGAACTTACAACTACTATTCCCTAAGATAAAGGGTAATTTTTTCAATCAACATTATGAAAAACCTATGGTTGTAAGAAGTTCTTTTCACAAATGTTTTTTTTTTTATTTATAAAAGAAAACACTACTAGGGAGAAAACCTCTTACCAACTGTTGAAGATATCAACCTCCTCCTACTGGATTAAATTTAACTATTTCAGCTTTTTTAAACCCCTTCTCGTTTTGCACTAAACCCTCAGACCCCAAACACCTATTATTATTATTATTATTATTATTATTATTATTATTATTATTATTATTATTATTATTATTATTATTATTATTATTATTATTATTTATTATAATAATAATAATAATAATAATAATAATAATAATAATAATAATAATAATAATAATAATAATAATAATAATAATAATAATAATAATAATAATAATATTTTTTACTCTATGTTGAGAAGCAGTCCTTGAGCACTGAAACAACGATTTTTGGTTGGGATCCAACGCAAGAGAGGACGACTAAACAAAATGGAGGAGGCATAGTATTGAGGCGTCTTAAACATTATATAGTAAGTTCAAGAACTGTTAGAAAGCAAAGAGTACATAGATATGAAAAAGGATGATTCGGAAAAGATGTGAAAAAGGTAATGGTCACATGGAACGGTGTGTGTGTAATGGAAGAAAAAATTTACAAGCTACCTATCTCTAACGCATTACATCTCACCAAGATGTGGTAAACTGACAAAGAAGTGTGTGGTTTTCAGTCGATATATGGTAACAGTGTGTCAAATTTGTAGGACCAATTCTTAACCCAGCAAGGGTCACCTTCAAGCAAATGCTCTTGATAGCAGCCAATAAAACCTCTTTCGTGAAGGGAGCAGTAGTCAGTGGCAGGAGAAGGCCCGTTGAGATTCTTTGGGGAGCTATGTATTGCATGATTTCAAAGACGTTGCAGCCTGTAATGCTACATAGACCGCCTGTTGGTCTTCTGGGATACCAACATGAGATAGGACTCAGCGAAAATCCAAAACTTTCTCTTGGATGTAAAATCAATAAAGACGCTTTTGGACTTCAGAAAACAAAGGGTTTCTAGAGAACAGAATCTGAAGAGGCATAAGTGCAATTTAAGAATTAAGGAAGATTAAATAAGATTTCTCTCGTTGAGGGCTGAAATACTTGAAGTTTCTAGAATCAGCACCACTAGTTCTGCTGTGAAAACAGAAACATCCAATGCTCTCACTCCGTCTTTCGTTTCGGAGCCGTTAGTTAATATCATCACTGAACTATACACTCGAGTCAAGAACAGTCTTCTCGATGGTTAGGCGAAGTTCGGGTTATATAAGATGGGCGACCCAAAGTGAAAAGGACCGGTTTTTCACCTGTACCTTCATCCACTAAAAAACTAAACAGATACTAACTCACCTCTTCATAGATGCCAATAGCTGGTATCTAACCACATCACTACTATAAGGAGAGAGCATTTTCGAAGTGGTTAATATTATCATTATTATTATATGAAGTGTTAAACAAAAGTTTATAAAAATCTGTTTATAAAATGGTAATATTTTATTCCTTCATTTAAAAAATCGTACAAAATTTAGCTATCATTTTAAAATAAACAATTTATATATGAAATTTAACAATAAAAAAAAAACAATTAATTTTTAAAACTACATTGTCGAACAACTTATTTTTGTTACCTTATATAATAATAATAATAATAATAATAATAATAATAATAATAATAATAATAATAATAATAATAATAATAATAATAATAATAATAATAATAATAATAATAATAATAATAATAATAATAATAATAATAAGTATACTGAGTATACTACATATTAGTATAAAATAAACAATTCTAAAATTTTCAATAAAAATAATAATTTTAAGAAAAAAAAAAGATGGGATTAAAAAGAAATAATCGATATTTTTTTGTATCGTTAAATTCTATAATTTGATTTCAAAGAATATTATGCTATAGCAGTATAGCTCGTCATAGAAATAACAGACAGAAAGACAAAATAAAAGAAAACAAAAAAATAAATAACAAATAAAATAAAAAAAAAAAAAAAAAAAAAAAAAAAAAAAAAAAAAAAAAAAAAAAAAAAAAAAAAAAAAAAAAAAAAATCTTTTTGTAAGATAAGTATGAAAGCACCAAGTTTCGCTTGATCATCAAAAAAATTAATAACTTTAGATCATTATTATAAATGATTGCTATCAATTGGTTTGATTTGTTGCTGATTTAAGTTATCTTGCTGATTCCTGTAAGACCACATCAGGAGGTTGCTGAGGTTTTGGATGAGCTTCTCCTGGGTTCTGTCCATCCTGAGAGAGAGAGAAAAAAAAACATTACTAATCATTTTGTATATATATATATATATATATATATATATTTAAAGAGTATATAGTATATATATATATATATATATATATATATATATATATATATATATATATATATATATATATATATATATATATATATATATATATATATATATATATATATATATATATATATATATATATATATATATATATATATATATATATTTAACAGGATTCTTCTGTTAAAGACATATAAGAAAAGGAAAATTAGAGATATTTATTTTTCCTCTCCTTATCAGATTTTATCTTCAATTCGAAAACTTTCAGATAAATTTATATCACTATTTTCTTTCTTCTATATTTTTTTTTCTCTCACGTAGGCTCAAAATCGTTTATCATATATTCAAAGTCCGCATTTATTAAATTTATTATTTGTCTCAGACTATCTTATTTATTTTTCATAAACACTCCTATCAGAGAATCTGAAGTCCAAATCAATTCCCCCTCTTCTTGGCCCTTCTCAACCCCTAAAGTAATTCCTTAATATTTCCCATATTCATTCTGATTTAAGAAATGGTACCGGCAAGTTTAGTTAGTACTTACGTGTTCTCATTGTGATTTCTGGTGAGTTAAAAAATTATTTGGTTTTTATAGAATTATTTCCCACACCACAAAAACTGTTACGTTTAGTCGTAATATTTTTAGTTTAACAGATTTTTTTCTTTGGAATTTCGTCTATTAAGATCTCGTTGGAATATTTCAAAACTTACTCAATTTCCTTTTTCAATTTTTTTTAGAATTTTAAAGTTATATTTTTTTAATTCTTATGATACAGTGAGATTTGGTTTAAGCTTTTGTACGATACACACACCTTGTAATCTTAAGAGTGAGGCCCTTAATTACAATAGCCATGCGAGTCACAATATTGACAACTTCCTTCTTCCCGCGAATAATAATAATAATAATAATAATAATAATAATAATAATAATAATAATAATAATAATAATAATAATAATAATAATAATAATAATAATAATAATAATAATAATAATAAAAATAATAATAATAATAATAATAAAAATAATAATAATAATAATAAAAATAATAATAATAATAATAATAATAATAATAATAATAATAATAATAATAATAATAATAATAATAATAGTAAATATTAATAAAGAACGATGATGACGAATTATTATTGCTCTCGACCCTGGACCTTACTTGTATTTTATTTTTGTAAATTTTTATACATTGCTGACTCCAGTTTCTTTGTTTTGTTTTTATAATTTTCCCACGTCATATATGTAGCTTTTCCTCCCAAATTATTGCTCCTGTTTTTTTTAGCTCCTTACCTACGTTCGTTTATATTACTTGCTGTCGGAATTTACATTACCATAATGACATAACATACACTACATTTCAACCACAAATAAAAATTTCAACTTAAAATTTTTATAGTCTTTTGTTTGTAAATTATTATATAGTAACTTGGCTTCAAATTTTTGTTTTAATTGAAATTTATTTCCCTAATGTAAATTTTAATCAAGAAAAGATACTTTTATTTTCAAATTCAAAATGTCAAACTTTATGTCGTAAATTTTTTTAGAAAATTTGTTTTAAGATTTTTTTTTAAATTTATTTCCTTATTGTAACTTTTGATCAAGGAAAAGATACTTTTATTTTCACTTATTTTTAAATTTAAAGTGACACACTTTATGTCATATATCTTTGAGAAATTTGTTTAAATATCTTTGCTGTAATAATCTTCTTATAGAAATGTCTAACTTTATATATATTATGTCTGCTTCTTTTCGTTTTGATTTTTTTTGTTAATTTTTTTTTATGTCTTTTTAGGCACCTATGTTCGGAATATATTTATTAAACCTTATATAGTGGAACTAACATCCCAATTACTATTGGATATATTATCAAGATTTTTTTGTATTGAAATTATTTACCTGCACAATAAAGTGAAGCAGCAGATAGCGCATTATTATTCCCAAGGCTTTTACCTAAAACATCGCCCACAGAAGAAGTTATTTTTTTTTGGGCGAAATATATATATATATATATATATATATATATATATATATATATATATATATATATATATATATATATATATATATATATATTATATATATATATATATATATATATATATATATATATATATTAAATTAGTAATTGAATGGAATTCAGGTTAATAAAATTCATTAATTATTAAAAACGTAAGTACAAAACCCTGTTTCAAAAAATAAGAAACTATAAAGAAACGGAAATATACATGCTACTTAAAACAATATTGAAAATTAAGAAACTGCAATTGCTTTTAAGACCGTAATTTTCTTACCTGATACAACATTCAAGATTAACAAGTACCACACTAACCTTCTTATAATTTATTTGATTCTGTGGAACATTTTGTGCTTGAACTTGAACCTGGGGTGACCCTTGAGCCTGTGGTATTGCTTGAGCCTGAGGCAGAGTCTGGGCCTGGGGTATTGCCTGGGGTACTGCCTGCGCTTGGGGAATAGCCTGAGCTTGTGGAACACTTTGAGGGACAGCATTAAGCTGTTGTTTTTGGTTTATCTGGTCTTGAACTGGAACTTGCTGATAGCTGCTTTGAGGTACCTGTTGATAACCTTGAGGTATTTGCTGATAACCCTGGGGTGCTTGCTGATATCCCTGTGGAACCTGCTGATAGCCTTGAGGTACCTGATGATAATCTTGAGGAGCCTGCTGGTAGCCTTGTGGCACCTGTTGATAACCTTGGGGCAGCTGTTGGTACCCTTGAGGAACTTGCTGATAAACTACTTGGGGCCCAAGATGTGGTGGATTTCCAACAACAGCCACAGGCGCAGGAGGAACTCCCTTACCTGCATAATTGGGGTCTCCCATTACCGGAGGTGGAGGGTAATCCCTTCCTGGTGGGGGAGGAATCTAAGAAAGCAAAAACATAAGCATATTTTCAGATGCTCTAAAAAGTTTGAAAAGTGGAAAATAACAACAGTGTCAAGTCAAATCAAAAACATAACAAAAAGACAAAAATAAATTGATAAGTAAAACATAAAAGGTATACAAACCAAAAATCTGCTTTTGATACTAGTAATTACCTTATTATAAAACAGTTATGTGATTAATTATATTAAATCAATAAAACTGTATATGAAGTTGTTAAGTTCATTTTCATTCGTCATGTATCATATGTGCAACTGTGCGAATGAATAATTTATATGTGGTACAAAATGAATGAGTTAAAATAGAAAATTCATGCCCATTTCTTCTGTAACTCTTCCTAAAATGCCTATTAACTCTGCGGCCTTTAAATCTTAATACATTAGAATTGTAAATGTTAAATAAGATTAGTGTATACAGCCCTTATAATTAGGATTAGAGATACAATAAAGATTTCACAAAGTCTACTTCATATATGTTTCATGACGGGTTAATCTAGGCAACACAGCAAACATCTTCCCCGTTCTTGAGTTCACCAGGAACACCACACCACGGGAAAACTTCCCCGTAGGAGCGGCTAAGTCCCCACGCGCCGGATAAGCGTTTCAAAATCCCTCCACTCACCGAAGTCACCTAATTCGATACATTAAATACATTTTGTTTCTTTCTCTCTGAACGTTTAATTTACCTCGTTGACTTCATAAATCTTGCCAGAAATCGTGCCTGATTACTCAAAATAAAACTTCAAATAAAAAGAACTAACAATTAAAAACCAGTTTCTAATAAGTTTCCTCTCTCAATATGGAATTTGTACTGTTGCATCACCAGTAGTTTTTAATTAAGATTTGTACCTTAACATACACTTTTTGCAAAGTATTTACTTAAACTGCATTTTATCTAAACATAGTTTCTGTAGACTAATTTCTTAATATTGTAATATTTATTTCTTTTAATGACTAACAAACTATATAAAGGAATGGCGTTCATAGAAGCTTAATTTATTTCAAAATCAAAGAACCCATATATATATATATATATATATATATATATATATATATATATATATATAAAGGTATATCTAAATATATAAATATACATATATATATATATATATATATATATATATATATATATATATATATATATATATATATATATATACGGTATAGATATATATATATATATATATATATATATATATATATATATATATATATATATATATATATATATATATATATAAAAATATATATATATATATATATATATATATATATATATATATATATATATATATATATAAACGAATTTGAAGAAGGTATTCCAATTGGTAACTATGCTGAAAGCGCCATGATCATGATATGTATTTAAAAAATAAAACTTATACATTTTAAGAGTATACACATAGCCATCTTACAATACTTAAACGAAAACGTAACAAAAAAATGTAATGTTCTGACTTTGAAGAACCCAAAGCAATAATATGAGAATATAAAAAAAGGAATTTTGCAATTATCTGCACAGTTGCTTTCAGTAACTCCCATACTAAGTGAAGTTGCTTAAGGACAAAATTATCAAGAAAGTCAATTTAATAGATTTCAAGACATCAAATTTCTTTTATTTATTTATTTTTTTAAACAAAATATCTGATAAAAACGTCAACTAATTACTGCTATACCATATTCGGTTAAATTTGCTAATTTTTACTAACATTAAAAACGCAACCACACAAAGTAAAAACTTTTTCAAAAAACTAATAATTTGCAGCTGTAGGTATTTTGTGCAACCTCCACCAAAATAATAATAAAAAATTTATAATAAAAAAGGCATAAATAAAAACAATAAGAAAACAAAAATTAAAAAAATAAATTCAGAAATTTTACTTGGGATAAAACTCACCGCATTTGTATGCTGGTATCTAAAACAACAAATTTGGCACGCAAACAAAAGTATTTAAAATATAACTTAAATACTTACAGCACCAGTCTCAACAAGTCTCTGCATTTCCATCTGCCTCTGTCTCACATACTTTTCATATTCCTGCTCTGAATATACTTCTTGTTCGTCTAATCCCTGCCAACCTTCGTCTCTTTCAAAGTCACTCTTCTTAGTTTGTTCGATAAATTCGTTAAAACTGAAATTGAGGAAAAATATTGTATATAATGAATAAATAAAAGAAAACACTTTACACTGAATATCATTTCATAACCATAAAAATCCTAAGGTCAAAATATTAATAGACTTTATCGCTTTTTGAGGTAAGCAGTAGAATGGTCAATATGGATCTCGGATTACATAAGAGATATCTACAGATCAACACTTTTGACCACAATGAAATACCACCCAGAAATCATCAAGTTATGGTGGATAAAATGAAAACACTCTTTAATTATTTAAAATACAGATATTTCAACTGATTTTCAGTTCAACTGTAAATCGGCAACTGAATTACTTGCAAATATACTGAAAAGATCCTTGGTACAAATTATTATTTTATTACTTTTAATTTTTAGGTTTACATAAGATAGAAAGCTAATATTAACAAAAATGGATAAAATATAACAAACCCCTTTTCGTAATTACATTTCTCCTATTAACAAAATAAATTTTATCGCCTACCTAATTAAATTATCTTTATCAAGGTCACTTTCAGCAAATACATGAGCTCGCATTCGTTCCATTTCTTCGTAACGCTCAGTCATGTCATCTTCAGGAGCATTGGGGTCATACATCTTGTCAAGTTCTTTCTGGAAGAGCGTTTTCACTTCGTTCTCGTCCCAATACCCATTCCCGTCAAGATCTATGTGTAAGTATGAGTCAGAATAATATTAATAATAATAGTAATAATATTAATAATAATAATAATAATAATAATAATAATAATAATAATAATAATAATAATAATAATAATAATAGTAATAATATTAATAATAATCATAATAATATTAATAGTAAAAGTTCTTTATCATCAATATATAAAAAAATTAATCAATGCAAGATAATATACTGAATCATATTAAAATACATTTACAGTTTATCCTTAATAATAATAATAATAATAATAATAATAATAATAATAATAATAATAATAATAATAATAATAATAATAATAATAATAATAATAATAATAATAATAATGTTTAAATTAAAAATATAAACTTTATTTAAATAAAAGTTCAAACTTCACGGGCAATGCCCTATTCGGGGGGGACCTACTCTAGATAATTACTTCATAGAATCCTGATTCTGGATCAAACCTTGGTCCATTGCCTTACGACTCAGTCACTCTATCATTCATCAATACAACTTACCATGCAAATGGAAAAATGTGTTTGGATTGAAGTCTTCGGCGTTCATGTGATCTTGTTCTTCCCATACCTACATAGTTTAATAATAGTCTTTAGTCTATTTTCAATGTTAAAATATCAAATAAAAAAAGTTAATAAACTAGTTAGAAACAGTCTATTTTCTTTAGTTTATTTTCAATATTAAATATCGAATAAAATAATAAATAATAATAATAATAATAAAATAATTATAGTCTAATTTCAACATTAAATATATATAAAAAAATAATAAACTGGTTAGTAATAGTCTATTTTCTTTAGTCTATTATCAATATTAAATTTCAAATGAAAATAATAAACTAGTTAGAAAAAGTCTATTTTCAATATTAAATATCAAGTAATAATAATAATAATAATAATAATAATAATAATAATAATAATAATAATAATAATAATAATAATAATATAATAATAATAATAATAATAATAATAAATAATATAAAAATAATAATAATAATATCTTCCCCACTTATAAACTATACTGCTAGATAGAATCTACCAGTCAATAATAATAATTAACACTTAATATCTAAAAATTAATCAGCAGTTGTTACTTATAATCTGTGACACAAATTTTATTTGAAAAGCTGTCACTTCGAACAAGTCAAATAGTTCCAAATGGGTCTAGGAAAACACACCGACAACAATTCACCGACATGAAAATATTCATTGTTATACAATCTAACCTAACCTAACTTAACCTAACCTAACTTAACTTAACCCAACCTAACGTAACCTATCTATGTAGGGATGAAAGAATACCCATACTGCATGTTGCAAGAGGCGACTAATTGGACAGAAGGAGAGAGTAGTGCGCTTGAAGCGATGAAAGTATCTTCCATTGGGCATTTGGTTTGTAGGGTATATCCCATGACATTACAATGTCCAATAGTTTGCCTCTTTTGCGCTCATATCCAAACTCTTCTTACACAGGAGTTGACTTTTCGAATCACAAATAGATCATAAAACACTGATATTATTATTACATACAACACTTTTCCATATATACATGTGTGTGTGGGGAAAAAGAATTCCCACAGCGTATGTTCTGCGTGTCGTAGAATGAGACTAAATGGACAGTGGTAGCTGGGTTGGCTACCCACTACCAATTATCTTTTGCTAGGTATGCTTATACCCATATGAATCGTATGGGTATATGGAATGTCAAAGGATACATGATGAAGAGAAGAGAGGTGAAGGATGTATTTAGAAAGGGTAAATATGATATGATATGCTTGCTGTGACCAAAGCAAAGATGAAAGGAAGCTGTGAAGATGAGTGGTGTGGTGTGAGGTGTGTGTATGCTGGAGTGGAGAAGTATGAGAGGCGGAGAGAAGGAATTGTGATTCTAATGAGTGACATGTGGCATAGAGCTACGGTATATTTTTGGTTGTGTGAGTACTAGAATACTAATGGCTAGATTTAAGTTTGAAAAGATCAAGGTATGTGTTTTTGTAACATCTGGTTCATCTGAGGGTGATCTTGAGGAGAGTGCGATTTTTTGGGATAATCTGAATAATGTTTTGGATGAGTTGAGTAGCAGTTTCAGATTGATTGTGTTGGGAGACTTAAATGGGACATAAAAGGGATATTATAAGAGATGATTTTGGTTGACGGGAGAAAATATTTGGTGTTGGTGAAGAAGGAGATGTTGAAGTATGAAATGGATGTTAAATCAGTGAGGGGGTAGGGGATGGGACTATCGGATCATTATGTTGTTTTATGTAAGAATAAGTTAGTGGGGGCTTGAATGGAGAGGAAAGAGATAAGGAAGGAAGAAAGTGGGAAGAATTAAGAGTGAGAAGCTAAATGAACAAGGTAATAAGGAAAAGTATGTAAGAGCGCTTACAAATAAATCTGTTGAATATAAACAAGATGAAACTGAACAAATCTAGAAGCAGGTAAAGGAAGCCTTTGTTAGTAGTGCAAGAGAGGTATGTGGTTATACTAAAGTAAGAAGTAAGAATGTTATCAGCGAGTGGTGGAATGAAGAGGTGATGCAAGTGATTGAAAGTAAAAAGAGAGGCGTGGTTGAATATGCTTAAAGCTAGTGATGAGGTCTCATAAGAAAGGTGCTTGGAATTATATAAGGAGGAAAAAAGGAAAACTAAACGTTGCTAACGTAAGAGAAAAAAGGAGGTATATTAACAATTTTGAAGGAGGATGAATAGGGACTTACAAGGAAATGTGAAGCTCTTCGGGAAGGGAGTGCGAAAGGTTAAGAATGAGAGCAAGAATAAGCTCCATAGAATAATGAATAGGGATAGTGCTTTCGTAACTAATAAAATTGATGTGAGGAAAGTGTGGAGGGAACACTTCGAAAATCGACATAACATTGGCAGTAATGAAGAGGTGATAGTGAATGTGTGTGGATTTGATGGTGCAAAAAGAAATAGGTATTTAGGGGAGGAGGTAATGGGTAGAGTGAGAAAATTGAAGAATAGTAAATCTGTAGGTATAGATGGAATTACTGGTGAAATGATCAAGAATGGAGAGATGGCAATTGAATGGATTTGAAAGATTTATAACAAAGCATTTATGGAGAATATAGTTCCGAGGGATTGGAGGAGAGTAGTATAAGGAGGAGAGTTGGATAAGGGGAATAGCAGGAACTATAAGGGAATTAGTTTATAGAGTGTTGTAGGGAAGATATATGCTGAAATTTTGGTTGAAAGAGTGCGTCGAGTGACTGAGGGAGTAACTGACGAAGAGAAAGGTTCATTTAGAAATAGTAGAGGAAGTGTATATAAAATTTTTACATTGAAAGAAATGATTAAGAAAATGAGAGAGAAGAAGAAGAAGAAATTGTACTTAGGTTTTATGGACTTGGAACTGGCGTATGACAGGATTAATAGGGATGCTCTATGGTAGGTGTTCTTGATATATGGTGTTGGTGGTGAGCTTCTGAATGAAATCAAGCGTATGCATGACGATAGAGAAGCGTGTGTAAGAATAAATGGAGTTGAAAGTGATTGGTTTAATATTAATAGCGGAGTGAGCAGGGATATGTTATGTCTCCTTGGTTGTTTAATTTGTATATGGATGGGGGGTATGAAAGAATTAGAGGTAGGAGTGGCAAGGGGAAGGTGTTAGAATGATGAAGAATGGAAGAGAGTGGAGGGTTCCCTACTTATTGTAAGCGGATGATTTGGTTGTGTGTAGTGAATCTGAAGAGGTTTGAGAGAATTGATAGAGGGGTTTGACAGGGTGTGTAAAAGGAGGGGTTTGACAGGGTGTAAAAGGAGGGGTTTGAAAGTAAATCTAGATAAGAGTAAGGTTATGGTAGTGAATGTGGAAAGTCCGCGGTGTGAAGTCATGTTAGATGGTGAGTAATTAGCGTAAGTAATTGAGTTTATATATTTAAGATACATGCTGGATGAAAAGGGAACGGATGATGCAAAGTGTAGTAGGAAGGTTGTGAATGGCAGGAAGGTGGCTGGTGAAATTAAATCCTTGGTGGATGTAAAGGGACTGTCTTAAGTGCGCTAGGGTTTTTCATGAGGGTATGTTATTACCTGTGTTAATTTATAGCAGTGAAACTATGGTCCGGAATAAGAGGTATAGATCTAAGGTATAACGTGTTCAGATGGAGAATCTTAGGGGCGTGTTAGGTGTGAGAAGAATTGATAAAATGAGGAATGAACGCATTAGGAAGGTGTGTGAGAAGAAGAAAGGCATAAATGATAGAATAAACGACAGTACATTGAGATGGCTTAGTCATGTGGAAAGGATGGATGATAGTCGGTTGGTTAAGCGGATGTATACCGGATGTGGATGTGTGCTGGGAATCGACCGGCTGGAAAAACGAAAAGTGGATTGCGTTAGTAAAGGAATATCTGAAAGAAAGGAATGTGAGTTTGGCAGGGGCGAGAAGAAAGGTGCATAATAGGAGGGAGTGGCGTGGTTTTGTGAAGGGAGTATGATTATACGTCACCTGGTTCAAGTGGTGAACCCTATCTTACTGAGATTCTGTCGCAGTCGCGTGAAACCCTAGGGTGGATTTTTTTCTGACTTCGAAGGGTTCTCATTTAAGGCACTTAAGGATATGTTCTTCTACTTCTTTTCTGTTTCCCCATCCCTAATCTGGGGATTTATATATATATATATATATATATATATATATATATATATATATATATATATTTATATTTTATATATATATATATATATATATATATATATATATATATATATATATATATATATATATATATATATATATATATATATATATATATATATATATATATATATACTGGATAGTGTAATTTAAACTTACATTAGTTATTTTGTTAGGGTATCCTTCAGGTTCGCATCATGTTCTTTCATGGCTTGCTTCTTATGTTCTTCATCCATTCCCTCTAATTCGCGATTGTAATTATACTCCTTCTCCATTTCATACCTTTTAAATTCTTCTTCTCTTTCCTTTTCCAAATTTTCCATATCTTTGTAAACCTTAATAAGAAGTAAATTAAAAAATGGAGAATAAATAAATCGATGAGTGGACAAACAGTACAAGTCCCATCAAAAATATAACTTTTGCTTTCATACACAATTATTGGAGTCAATCATCTACGGTTAGCTACTTCAATATCAGGTGATCTTATATTCATACTGATCTTCACCTCCACGTTTATTTTTATGCAATATCATTGATTTATAATTCTATCTAAAAATGGTTCACTTTGCCTGGTACAGCTAATACTGAACTGAACAACGGAAGAGCTAATTAGTTACATAATTACATATATACAGCCTTAAGTAAGTTACGAAAACTTATATAATTAAAAATAAAACTTATGAAATGCATCTGAATAACCATTACCAAAAATATGTTGTAATAATTTATACGCTATTTATTATAACCATACTGTTCTTCTACATTATTATTATTATTTATCATACTTTCCTACCTGCGAAATAAGTTTCCTTAAGTCTTCAGACTCAAAGCGATCGGGACTTCTAAAATCTACATGTAGAGGAGCTTTAAGTCTAGATCTGTCTACTCCACTCTTTTTCTCATGTTCCTAAATATATATATATATATATATATATATATATATATATATATATATATATATATATATATATATATATATATAATATATATATATATATATATATATATATATATATATATATATATGGTAATAATAAATAAATAAATAAAAAAAATATATATATATATATATATATATATATATATATATATATATATATATATATATATATATATATATATATATATATATATATATATATATACTATATATATATATATATATATATACAGAGTTGGAGATACTGACATTTTTTTTTTTTTGAGAGAGAGAGAGAGAGAGAGAGAGAGAGAGAGAGAGAGAGAGAGAGAGAGAGAGAGAGAGAGAGAGAGAGAGAGAGAGAGAGAGAGAGAGAGAGAGAAAATTTTTGTATGTTATAATAGGCTGTTGTTATTGTTTTTTTTTTTTTTTTTTTTTTTTTTTTTTTTTTTCATCAATAACAACAGGTAAGTCTTTTTATATAAGGGTGGAAAAATAAAACAAAGGAAAACCCCACCCAATCAGCCTAAGGCAAATCTCTCAGATGAGCACAGACGTAGGCTTTAAAGAAAGGAAGATTAAATACAGTTGGAAAAAACAGAATAATTAAGGAATTCCACAGCACAGAAGTAGCTGGAAAGAAGGTATTACAACGAAAAAGTCTGGAATTGCTAAATACTCGGCAAAATATCCTAAATAACATATTTGCATGTCCTGAGGAGAGACGCAATGGAGGTGGAATACGAGCAGCCAACTCCCTGAGCATCTACCGTTGTAGTTACCTATAGAAAGAGATAGTGCGCCAACGTCACGTCGCAGGGAGGGGGTCAAGAGAGTTTGAAAGTAGGGGACTGTTTATTAGTCTCTTAGCTTTAGTCCCTATCCAATGGAAGTGGAGCCCGAGCCCCCCAAAAAATGAGAACAGTACTTCATACAAGGGCGAATAAGGCCTTATATAACTGGAGTAACTGTGCAGAGGAAAAAATTCCCGCAACCTGAACAGAACTCCCAGCTTCTTTGAGGCCACCTTAGCAGCCATTGTGATATGAGGATTCCAAGACAATTTATTGTTTATGTTAAGACCAAGAATGTTTATGTTATTCACAGGAGAGACGTTAGAGCCGTCCAAGGAAATAGGAAAATGGGGCGGTGTTTTTGAGGGGGAGATTTAAAGTTGGGTTTTTAAAGAGTTGAATTTTACAAGGTTGCTGTGACCCCACCGGGAAATCCCATTCAGATCGACAAGAATAGAATCGGAAAGCTGAAGACGAGATGAAACTCTAGAAGCAAGAGGGAGCAGATTTGAAGTGAGTAGAAGAGTGGAGGGTTGAGTCATCGGCATAAGAGTGAACAGAGTTGGAAGTACAGCTGAGGAGATCGTTGATGAAAAGTAGGAATAAATTGGAGATAGAACAGAACCTTGCGGAACACCACAAATTAACAGGAAAGGTGAAAGAGGACGCACCATCAACGAGTGCTGATATAGAGCGATCGGAGAGAAAACTAGACAAAGAGTAAGCAAAGAGAAGGAGAGCAGTGAAAAGGGCTTAGAGAGCAGTGACGCGTGCCAAACCCGGTCAAAAGCTTTGGATATGTCAAGCGCCACCACGCAAAGACTCCCCATAGTCCCTAAGGGCAGAAGACCATAAATCAGTGAGATAAGAAAGTATGTCACCAGTTGACCTCGAGCGCGGCCGAAAGCCGTACTGGCGATCGGAAAGAAGAGAATGAGATTACAGATGGTCTAAGAAATGATACTTGAGAAAGGTTTCAAAGATTTTAGATAGAATACAAGTGAGAGCTATAGGGGCGATAGTTTGAAGGATCAGAGCTTCTACCTTTTGGGATCGGTTGGACATGTGCGCGCTTCCAACTCTGGAAAAGTGTGAGTATTAAGACATAGATTAGTATTGAACGACATGACGCCCGCTCAGAAGCACATTGCCTTGAAACATGGGAAGGAATGTTATCTGGGTCACTAGCCTTCCTGACGTTCATAGATCTCAGGATCTCATGCACTCGATCATGTGTAATCACAGGTAAAGACATGGAAACCTGAGAGGAGAAGGAGTAGGAGGAGGATGCCAGAATCGTCCAGGGTAGAATTAGATGAAAAAGGAGGCCGAGAGATTGGCCTTTTCGGAAGGAGAGTTAGCAACAAAAGAGTCGAGCGAATAAGTGGAGGAAAGGCAGATTTACAAAAGTTGTTAGAGATGTTTTTGGCAAGAGTCCAGAAATTTTTATCAGTAGGAGAACCAAGCAGGTTGGCGCACTTTCTTTTAGTGAAGTGCGCTTAGCCTGTCGAATAGTATCCCTGCAATGATTCCGAGCAGAATGAAAATTAGTAAGAGTAATAGGAGAATGAGAGTTTTTCCATGCCCGATACGCAATGTCTCTCTCCTTAATGGCGCGAGAACAAGCTCCATCGAACCATGGATTTTGGGGAGAAAAGATTTAGTTGAAGATGGAATGAATCTGCTCATCCCATCGGTGATTACAGCTCCCTTTTCAGCGGTGACCGAGGCATCCCCGAGTCAAAGCAGGATTCATTCAAGAGTAATTAGTAAAAAAACAACAATTCCCCCAATTAGCCCGATTAAAGTTGCAGAAATTACGTTTAGGGCATGGTGGAGCTGCTGGAGAAAAAGTATTATAATTAAGAGCTACAAGATTGTGGTCAGAGTTACCAATAGGAGGAGAAATGGTGTATTTAAAACTAGAAGGAGTAGTGGTGAAACATAAGTAAAGCGTATTCAAGAATTGGCTATGATATTAGTGATGTATGGGTATTGATTAGTGTAATACACTATGCCGTAAATTGTAATTAAATATTACAGAAAATCTTCTAATGGCGGCAATTTTTTTTATATTTATTGTCGGTTCAGGTAGCCAGATCGAGATTGGAATTCTCGCTCTCCCGAGAGAAAAATTACTATCTTTAAACGAGAAAAGACTCGCTTTAGTCCACTGAACTATCATGAAACATATATATATATATATATATATATATATATATATATATATATATATATATATATATATATATATATATACATATATATATATATATATATATATATATATATATATATATATATATATATATATATATATATATATATATATATATATATATATATATATATATAAATACATATATATATATATATATATATATATATATATATATATCAAAACCATTTAAATGTGGGGAGGCCAAAACATTCAGTATTCTCAACGATCTGGAACAGTTAATTAAGGAACCTATACATATCTCAGATCGACCTAATCAATTCTTGAACAACGCTTGACTTATATTTCACCACTACACCTCGTTATAAATATACCATTTCTCCTCCTATTGGTAACTCTGATCACAATCTTGTAGCTCTTAATTATAATACTTTTTTCTCAAGCAGCTCCGCCAAATGCTCAAACGCCTTCTGGCACTTTAATCGGCGGACAACCAGGGCGTAAATCGTTTGCTGGCTTACTCTTGGAGTATTCCTGCTTTGACTCGGAGAGATACTTCGGTCACCTGAGGTGAGACCGTAATCGACGGTAGGATGAGCTGGACCAGCTTAAATCTTTGCTCAGAGGCCTAAATGATTCGTTGAAACTGCTCTACAAAAAATGGGAAGACATTGCGTATCAGCTGTAAA
>JABUQX010148418.1:15000-22500 GCA_015478945.1 Trachelipus rathkii | reverse complement strand
TTTATGGAGTACCAAAAATACACAAACACAACACACCTTTACGCCCCATCATATCAAACACAAACAACAATACCTACAAACTATCACAATGGCTTTCAACTCAACTTAAACCTCTTCTAGGCACTATTTCTACTTCTCACCTAAAAAACTCTGAAGATTTTATAAACAAAACCTCTTCTCTTAATACTAAAACCCACACTTTCGTTAGCTTTGATGTCATATCACTTTTCACATCTGTACCTGTCCCTCATCTATTAGAACTCCTAACTAAATACATAACTGAAAACAATATTAACCTCTCACAACCTTTCTCTATATTAAAACAACTAATACTACTTACATTACAACACAATTTCTTTCAATTTAACCAACACTTTTATAACTTCTTTTGGGTACTAAATGGTATCGTTATGTAGATGATATCTTTGCCGCCGTTCCCATCCATATTAACCCTCAACTTATTCTTAACTTCATAAACACTATCCACCCTAACATTAAATTCACTATTGAACACTCTCAAAACAACACCTTACCGTTTCTAGATACTCTCATGACTTGGTCCACCTCTAACATTATTCAATTTCAATTTACAAAGAAAACCCACAGCCAATCCTAACTGGCTAATAAATTGGTTTTCTTCTCACCCACTCAACACCAAAATAGGCACCTTATCTTCCCTTTACCTTTCGTGCTCTAAGAATTTGTTCCTCCCATTTACAAACAGAAATTAATCTCATTTCTTTTATTTCTAAAATTATCATATCCCCATTACATTATTAATATAGCTTCCTACGCAGAGCAAAAACACCTTTCTGTACCAAAGTTAACACACATAATAAAACTTACAACCCTGTCTCCCTTCCTCCTTATACTCATGAAATTAATAAAAAAAATTCTCCCTAAGTCCATACACATCTCCCTTCTTCTAGCATTCTCCCTTTCAAAAAGATTCTAAAACCACGCACACACAACATTAACACTAACTCACAATGCATATATAAAATTCCATGTCTTAACTGCAATTCCACATACATTGGTGAAACTCATGATTTTTCACGCCGCCAATACCAACATAAATATGATCTTCAACAAGATAATCCTAACTCTGCTCCTTACAATTCATATATCTACCCATGTCCATGCTTATTAACATCCACATGACACCCATCATTGGTATAGAAAACCTACATCTCCGAAAACTTACAGAATCCTATTGCATTAACAACACTAATAATTTTAACTTACAAAAAAATGACTACCTTATAGATCCCATTCTAAACAATATTCTGAACTTCTCACCATTTTTTAAAAATTTAAAACCGAAACTTACTTGATATTTATTTTATATTACCGCTAATTTTAATTTTATTTTGTTATATATTTAGTTTCTTTAGTCTCTTTTGTTATATATTTAGGACCAAGAACGGTCGAAGGCTTATGTTTCTTGTAAATATCTTACAAACCTGATGAATATACCTTATTTGCTGATATTCTTTTAATTTTACTAAAGGCATTTTAATCTAAATATATTTAGTGACTCATACTATATAGCATTTTTCATTATATATATATATAGAAACATTTTTCTATTATATATATATATATATATATATATA
Organism: Trachelipus rathkii; assembly: GCA_015478945.1. Taxonomy (NCBI): domain Eukaryota; kingdom Metazoa; phylum Arthropoda; class Malacostraca; order Isopoda; family Trachelipodidae; genus Trachelipus; species Trachelipus rathkii. The sequence continues at coordinate 20,884 of JABUQX010148418.1, read as the reverse complement.
TATATATATATATATATATATATATATATATATATATATATATATATATATATATATATATATATATATATATATATATATATATATATATAAAATATTTTTGGATGCCTTACTATTTAGAAAGAAATTCATAAAAATTGGCTGGTTGTGACAGGTAAACAAAAAGCGAAAAATAAAAGTAGATCGATTCATTTAATGTGCAAAATAGGTAGCCTGGTTTAAGATAAGTCTTCGGAGAATGCATGGACGTTCTTAAGGTGTTAATTAAAAAAGGTAAGGGTCGATAGACCGGCCCTTCCGCTGATCAGTTGACCAATCAGACAAAATGTAACAAAGTGGACTTAATTATAAAGGGAAGGTAGACCTACTCCGTATCTACAGCAGGCTTTATATAATAATATAACCAATAGACCAGTTATACGTATGTGGTAGACCACACCTGAAAGGTAAACCTTTCAATTGTCAACACTGAGTAGACTCAATGTTTGGGAGTGAGTAGACTCGCTCTTTAGCCACGATAGACCATCAATTGATGTAACCAGTAGACCAGTCATAGGCATGTGGTAGACCACACTCAAATGGCAGACGAAACAGTTGCCAACACTGAGAAGAGTAAGAATTAATATAATCAGTAGACCAATTATGACGAGCGTGCAGTAGTAGACTATACCTGAAGGTAAGACATTCAGCTGCTCTGAAGCAAATCCAGGTAGACCCAGATTCAAAAGAGCACGATTACATCGTTCGTTCGATATATATCGGTTAGCTTCCTTTTAAAGGACAAGTTCATATATATATATATATATATATATATATATATATATATATATTATATATATATATATATATATATATATATATATATATATATATATATATATATATATATATCAGTTCTGGATAATCAAAGCTATTTAAGATTATATATCTATCCTATTTACATCAAGTACAGATAACTACGTACCATTTTAAGTCAATAAGAACGTTAAATAAAAAGTACGCTGTTCTAACTCTGGTAAAGCCTCCTTATTCAGTAGTTTCAAAATTAAGATGGCGTATGTGAAAAATGCGAAATCGACTGAAAAGCTAAATGAATAGACAGGGGCGCAGCCAGGGGGCTGAGGGGGCTGCAGCCCCCCCCGAAATTTTCGACTGTGCAATTTTTCAGAAAACAAACTATATATATATATATATATATATATATATATATATATATATATATATATATATATATATATATATATATATATATATATATATATATATATATATATATATATATATATATATATAAGATAATATTGAAGCTCTTATTCAGAAAAAATCGAAAGCATAGACAAACAACTGGACACTCAAAATAAGAAAAATGTGAAGGAAAATAGAGAAAAACTTGTACCAATAATTGAAAATATACGTTTATGTGGCCAGCAAGGTCTTGCATTAAGGGACTCAAGTGACTCTGGACGTATTGAATTATCAACTCCAGCTGAAAATGACGGAAATTTTAGAAGTCTTCTTAGGTTTCGAGCAAATGGAGGTGACCAGGTTTTGAAGAACCACTTACTTCTATCGTCCAAAAACTCAATGTATACGAGTCCGATGATACAGAATGAAATCATACAGTCATTTAGTCAGCTTTTACAAAGGAAAATAGTGGAAGAAGTTAATAAAAACAAAATTTTCAGTATTAGCTGATGAAACAACGGATATTTCCCAAACAGAACAGTTTTCACTTTGTGTGAGGTACGCGATTGGTGGTGATGGAGGTGATACTCCTTTTACTTTAAGAGAGGATTTTTATCATTTGTTCCGGTTTATGATATCTCAGGGAAAGCATTTGCAAATGTAATTTTGGAGAGACTCGGCTCTCTTGGTTTAAAACTCGAAAATTTAAAAGGCCAAGGATATGATGGAGCCTAGCCTCTTCCATGAGAGGCGAATTCCGAGGAGTGCAATCTATTATTCGGAATGAGTATCCTAAAGCTCTATACACACATTGTGTAGCATATTGTTTAAATCTATGTCTCTCAGACTCTTCTAAAATTCAGGCAATTCGAAACGTCTTAGGATTCATCTCTGAAATATGCACTTTTTTTCGATCGAGTCCGAAGCGCACAAAACTTCTATAAAATAAGAGTTTTCTAGTAACCAAAATAACAAGAGGATCAAAAAAATGTGCGAGACCAGATGGTGTGAATGGCATGAGGCGGTTTTCCTTTTTAAAGAGACTCTTGAGCCAATACTTGCGTCATTGGAAGAAATAAAAGAATGGCCTAGTGTTTTTCAAACTTTTTTTTTTTATTTAGAATTTTATTAAATCTTACTACTTTGATACCATTTTATCCGTTTTAGTAAAGTTCTACGTACGAGGTTTTTAAAAGATAAGTCCTAGTTTTAACTTTTTTTCTTTTTTTTTTATTATGACTGTACCTGTGGTTTATTTTAAAGTTAATACTGTTTATGAATTTGAATTTCGTCTTCACAGTGTTTAAAATTTGATTTTTATTATTTTGGCACTTTAACTTTTAAATTTAGGTTTTAATGTTAAATCAATTTTATTTACTTTTTTTTTTATTCGCGAATTTATAGGGGTGCAAGTGAGCGTTAGTGTTTTTAACTTTAGGATTTTTCATATTTTTACATATTTACTGTAAATACGATTTTAGCTTTTTAGCATTTACGGTTTTAAATTTAGGTTTTAGACGTGTGAATAATTTTAACCTGATTTCACGTTTGTCTGTTTTTTTTTTTTTTGTCTGTTTGTTTTGTGGTTTTTGTATGTGCATGCAAGATGGCAGATTTGCACCGGCGCGGGCTTACTATCGACTTTGCTAACATCCGTGGCTTGCAATCTAACTCTGCATCCGTGGAATACCACCTCTCTAACTCTAATCCTAACCTTTTGCTCCTGTCTGAGACCCAGATGGCTAGGAATTCATCCTCTAACTCGTTTAATATGTCCAACTATAACTTATTTCATAATTTCCGTCAGAATGTGCTCTATGTTAATACAAACACTCCTGTAACACGTCTCGAGAATCTCGAATCTCCTAACTTCGATGTTCTGTGGCTTAAAATCTTTCTTCCTTCTACTACAATAATCTTGTGCTTCTGCTACTGTTCTCCTAACAGAACAGACTTTCACGCCTTTTTTGATTACCTTACTACTTCTCAAGAGTGTTAAATCTTCTCATCCAAATGCTGAGGTTCTCTATTTAGGGATTTCAATGTACACAACACTGAATGGTTGGGGTCCTCTCATACTGATTTAGGTGGGGAGGAGGCCGAATTATTTAGCATTCTCAACGATCTGGAGCAACTAATTAAAGAACCTACACACATTCCGGATCATCCCAACCAATTCTTGAACACACTTGACCTATGCTTCACCACTAGTCCTTCTCTATAAATACGCCACCTTCGCTCCTATTGAAATCTTGGACCAACCTTATATCTTCTTTCTTACTTAATATTTTCTTATTTTCTCTCCTGCCCTATGCGGTTTTCTGGCACTTTGATCGGGCCGATTGGGGCCTTGCGTTGCTTCTACGCTAACCATAATTGGAGTGATCAAGCTTTGTCTGAGATGCTTCAGCTTCTGCCGATAATGTGAAAGTTGCAATAGTTGGTGGGATGAGTAGGTCATTCCGTCTTCGACTAAAACTTTCTCTCTTCAAAATCCATGGTTCGATTATGCTTGTTCTATGCGCCATTCAGGCTAGAGACAGTGCGTATCGGGGGGTGGAAAAATCTTCGTCTCCCCATCACTTTGCTAATTTTCAATTTGCCAGAAATCGCTGCAGGGATACCTTCGACGCGAGCAAAGCGGCTTTCATCAAACGAAAGTGTGCTAAATCCTCCTTGGTTCTCCTACTGACAAATCTTTCTGGCCTCTTGCCAAAAACATCTCTAACAACTTCTGTAAATCTGTCTTTCCTCCTCTTATTCGCTCTGATGGTTCTGTTGCTAATACTCCAACTGGAAAGGACAATCTCTTTAGCCTCGAATTTTCCTCTAACTCAAACCCTGGAAGATTCTGGCATTCCTCATCCTCCTTCTTCTCTCCTCAGGTGTCCTATGCCTTTGCCTGTGATTACATCTGATCGGGTGCATGGGCCCTGAAATCTACGAAGGTTAAGAAGGCGGGTGGCCCGGATGGCATTCCTCCCCGAGTTTTGAGGGAGTGTGCTTCCGTGCTATCCCCGCCCCTCGTTCAGCTATATTCTCTATGTCTCAATACTAGCACTTTCCCTCAGTGTTGGAAGCACGCACATGTCCAACCTATTCCGAAAAAAAGGAAGCCGCTCTGATCCTTCTAATCGCCCTATAGCTCTTACTTGTATTCTATCTAAGATCTTTGAAACTCTTCTCAACTCTCATTTCTTAGATCATCTGGAATCTCATTCACTTCTTCCGATCGCCAGTACGGCTTTCGGCGCTCGAGGTCTACTGGCGATATACTTTCCTATCTTACTGATTTATGGTTTTCCGCCCTTAGGAACTACGGGGAGACTTGCGTGGTGGCGCTTGACATATCCAAAGCATTTGACCGGGTATGGCACGCGTCACTGCTCTCCAACCCTCCTTTGGGTTTCCTCCTTCTCTTTGCTTACTTATGTCTAGCTTTCTTTCAAATCGCTCAATATCAGCTGTTGTTGATGGGGCGACTTCTTCTTTTTCTGTCAATAGTGGTGTTCCTCAGGTTCTGTCTTATCTCCTACTTTATTCCTACTTTCATTAATGATCTTCACCTGCACTTCCTAACTCTATTCACCATATGCCGATGACTGACTTCTTCATTCTTCAACTTCACTTGCCTTTCTTTATTTCTAGAATTGCCTTCGTCTTAATATTTCCGACTCTATCTCGCCGATCTGGATAGAATTTCCGGGTGGGGTCGTCTGAACCTTGTGAAATTTAATTCTTTAAGAACTCAACTTCTACAAATCTCACTCTCTAAAACACCTTCTAACTTTCCTATCTCTTCGACGGTTTCTCTCGTCTCTCCTGTCGACAATATAAACATCCTTGGTCTTAACATAAACAAAAATGTCTTGAAACCTCACATCACAACGGTTGCTAAGGCGGCCTCAAGGAAGCTGGGAGTTCTGTTTAGACTACGAGACTTTTTTCCTCTTCACAGTTATTTCCAGTTATACAAGGGCCTCATCCGCCCTTGTATGGAGTACTGCTCATATCTGGGCTTAGGTTTCACCCGGCTTTTGGATAGGGTCGAGTCAGGCAAAAAGACTTATCAACTGTCCTGTTCTTTCTAGTTCCTTGACACTCTATCTTTGCGGCGCGATGTTGGTGCTTTATCTCTTTTCTATAGGTACTGTAGCGGCAAGTGCTCGAACTTTCCACTTGCGTGCCACCACCTTTAAGACGCCCTCGTAGCACAAGGGGTGCTGTCGGCACATGAGCTTTGAAGTTGATATCAGCCCCCAGACTAGTTCGCTGCGGTGCTTCCTTCTTTCCTGCCACCTCTGTTCTGTGGAATTCTCTTCCATTCTGTGTTTCCTACTCAATTTAATCTCCCTCACTTTAAAGCCCGCGTCTGGTGCTCATCTTGCATGCATTTTGTTAGTTGAATTTTGTTGTTTTTAATAATTTCTCCTTGAATAGTATTGCCCGTGAGTTGCAGATAACCGTAAAAAAAAAGCAATCTTCGTGTAGGTAAAATTCAATCAGTAATTTAATTTTATAACATTATTCGTTTTAAGTAAATTTCTTGGAATAACCTACACATTGTCAAAACGTTACAGAATGTCCATTTGGACATTGTCAGTGCAATAAACGTAGTGAAAGTTATTCAACTTCTCGAAAAAGAAAGACAAAATGTAGACACAGAGTTTAAAACCATATTCACACAAGCTAAAAATGT
>JABUQX010148418.1:0-5000 GCA_015478945.1 Trachelipus rathkii | reverse complement strand
GGATATTCTTATAAAAAAAAAAAAAAATAAAACTGACGGAGTCGTAACACATAAAAGATCCTATATATTTTTGAATCATGTCCGATACCACTTAAATTGATTGTTAGGATCATATAGTAGAAATATATTAAAAAAAACAAAAAATTATAACTTACGAAGTCAAAATTCTAAGTTCTCATATATATATATATATATATATATATATATATATATATATATATATATATATATATATATATATATATATATATATATATATATATATATATATATATATATATAGGGAAGGACTTGCTAGATTGGTGGTTTCTTTTATGTGCAAGCACCCTATATAAGAGGATGGTAATTTAGAAATCCATATTTGAAATGATGTTTTTATTCAACATAAGTAATAAAGATATTCAATGAAAGTAAAGTAACAAAAGTCCCTTCTGTTGAGATACTCTCTCTTCGTAGGCGAATTGGTAGTCACAGCCCTTTCCAGCGCGTTTTCCACCCTTGCCTCTGACTCTTCGTTTTAGCGAAAATTTGTGATCGAAATTCGAGTCGCAGCCTTTTCCTTGAAATTTACCTCTCTTGCCGGGAGGATTTCTGGAGAGAGTATCTTGAGTGAATTTATTTCTTTTGATTCTTGTTAATTTGATCTGACTCTGTATCTGACTGACTGAAGAGTATCTCAAACGGACGAGTTTATATATTGTTTCATTTCGACTTATGCTAAAATTTTGCTCGCGCAAAATCTTAGCATAAGTACGAACATAAATTAAAATTTTTACAGTTATAATGGGAGTGTTACATATATAAATATAAATATATATATATTTATATATATATATATATATAATATATATATATATATATATATATATATATATATATATATATATATATATATATATATATATATATATATATATATATATAGTACCCTTTAAATTATTTCGTCGAATTAAAAATCAATTTCCACACAAAGACTTTTATTACACAATCCAACCATATACAATTACTAAGTACAAAAGGAAAATCCCTTTTCTTTAACAACACTCTGCTTTCGTGAAAGGCTCTCAACCCTCTTTCTGCTGAGCGTCAGTATGGCAAAGAGAAAGATGGTGCATTTAATTAAATCCATCATCAGTTTCGCGGCGGTTGGTTTTCTCCCAAATTTGTATCGTCCATTTTGAGTTTTAAACTTGCATGACTCGGATGATTTTAAGATTTCAGTAATTGTTTTATCTATGAAATAGTTTATCTCTGTTTATATTTATTTTTATTATATAGGATTCATAAAACTTTCTGAATTTGTGGTTATTAATAGTTTTAATTATTTGATTGTTTTCTAGGTTGATAGGATGTCATTCTTTTAGCAAGTGTGTTCTATTGAAAGTGCGTATGTCATATTTATGTTGGTACAGTCGTCGTCTTTTTATATCAGTAGTTACAGGCGCATCTGAGGTCTCACCGATTACTCGAAGATGGCTTGATGTATCGTTATGAAACTTGATATATATTCTATTGAGGTGTCAAACTGATTACTGCTGAGTTTTCAAGTCGCTAGGTTGATTCTAAGAGGTAGCTTCCCCCGAGGACTGACGCGACTTTGTATGGTTTACGCCGTTTTTGCTGCTTCCAATTCCGAGTGAAGATTAGCCCTAACGCAAGATCGGACCAATCGACCAGGTGTTCGATTGACGATGTTATTATTATTATTATTATTATTATTATTATTATTATTATTATTATTATTATTATTATTATTATTATTATTATTATTATTATTATTATTATTATTATTATTATTATTATTATTACGAAGGAATCGTTTTTAACGCACTCCGAATGCGACTCCGACTCCGACTCCGACCGCGAGGCAGCCTCCGACTCCCTATATATATAACGTTAGGAAGGCGGGTGGCCCGGATGGCATTCCTCCCCGAGTTTTGAGGGAGTGTGCTTCCGTGCTATCCCTGCCCCTCGTTCAACTATATTCTCTATGTCTCAATACTAGCACTTTCCCTCAGTGTTGGAAGCACGCACATGTCCAACCTATTCCGAAAAAAGGAAGCCGCTCTGATCCTTCTAATTATCGCCCTATAGCTCTTACTTGTATTCTATCTAAGATCTTTGAAACTCTTCTCAACTCTCATTTCTTAGATCATCTGGAATCTCATTCACTTCTTTCCGATTGCCAGTACGGCTTTCGGCGCTCGAGGTCTACTGGCGATATACTTTCCTATCTTACTGATTTATGGTTTTCCGCCCTTAGGAACTACGGGGAGACTTGCGTGGTGGCGCTTGACATATCCAGCATTTGACCGGGTATGGCACGCGTCACTGTTCTCCACTGTTCCTTTGGGTTTCCTCCTTCTCTTTGCTTACTTATGTCTAGCTTTCTTTCAAATCGCTCAATATCGGCTGTTGTTGATGGGGCGACTTCTTCTTCTTTTCTGTCAATAGTGGTGTTCCTCAGGGTTCTGTCTTATCTCCTACTTTATTCCTACTTTTCATTAATGATCTTCTCACCTGCACATCTAACTCTATTCACTCATATGCCGATGACTCGACCCTTCATTCTTCAACTCATTTCAATTCTGCTCCTTCTTTTACTTCTAGAATTGCCTCTCGTCTTAATATTTCCGATTCTATTCTCGCTGATCTGAAGATTGGGGTCTTTCTCAACCTTGTGAAATTCAATTTTTTAAAAACTTCTACAAATCTTCCTCCCTAAGACAACTTCTAACTTTCCTATCTCTTTTGACGGTTCTCTCGTCTCTCCTGTTAACAATATAAACATCCTTGGCCTTAACATAAACAAAAATATGTCTGGAAACCCCACATCACAACGGTTGCTAAGGCGGCCCCTGTGCTAGCTAAGTTCCTGTTTAGACTGCGAGACTTTTTTTTCCTCTTCTCAGTTACTCCAGCTATACAAAGGCCTCATCCGCCCTTGTATGGAGTACTGCTCTCATATCTGGGGGGGCTCTGGTTTCACCCGACTTTTGGATAGGGTCGAGTCAAAGGCAAAAAGACTTATCAACTGTCCTGTTCTTTCTAGTTCACTTGACCCTCTATCTTTGCGGCGCGATGTTGGTGCTTTATCTCTTTTCTATAGGTACCGTAGCGGCAAGTGCTCGAGGGAACTTTCCACTCGCGTGCCACCACCTTTAAGACGCCCTCGTAGCACAAGGGGTGCTGTGTCGGCACATGAGTTTTGTGTTGATATCAGCAACTCCAGACTAGTTCGCTGTGGTGCCTCCTTCTTTCCTGCCACCTCTGTTCTGTGGAATTCTCTTCCATCTTCTCTGTTTCCTACTCAATTTAATCTCCCTCACTTTAAAGCCCGCGTCTGTGCTCATCTGCGTAATTTGTGTTAGTTGAATTTTTGTTGATTTTAACACCCCCTCCTTGAATAGGGCTTTGCCCGTGAGCGGTGGTGATAACCGTAAAAAAAAATATATATATATATATATATATATATATATATATATATATATATATATATATATATATATATATATATATATATATATATATATATATATATAGTATATATATATATATATTTATATATATATATATATATATATATATATATATATATATTTAAGAGTATATTATATATATATATATATATATATATATATATATATATATATATATATATATATATATATATATATATATATATATATATATATATATATATATATATATATATATATATATATATATATATTCGATGGGGAATCGATTTTTTGGTTCGGTTTCGGCTCCGGCTCAGCCTCTGGTTCCGATATATATATCTACAGTGGTTAGAGTTATCATATCGGGTTAAAATTTGGAGGGGGGTTAGATGGTGACGTAACCTCGTCGTAGACGAGGTTACGTCCCCGTGGGCCCCCCGAAGGGGGTCCCCACCCCCTAAAAATCGACATGTTCGTAGAAGGCTGAAATTTGGTGAGAGGATTCAGAGTTGAATTTCTAGAAAGAGTTGGTATCGGAATCTGAGGAGTTGGCATCGGCACCGGTGCTGGAGCCGATGCGGTGCCGAGTTAATAAACATTCGTATAACAACAATATTGGTGTCCTTATATATGTTATCGAACCCGTAGATCTCGAATATGATGGTTATAAGTCCGTATAGGGTGTCTAGGACCCCCCATGAGGGGGGTCCCGACTGAAAAAAAGCACAGAGTGCAAAACAGAGGCCGAAGGAGGAAGGAAGAAGGATGAAGGATGAATAAGGAAGGAAAGAGTGGAGAAGGAGTCTGACTCAGAGGAGTAGGAGTTGACAGCTGCACCGGTGCTGGCTCCGGTGCGGTGCCGAGTTATTAAATATTTGTGTAATGATACAATATTGGTGTCTTTATATATGTTATCGAGTCTGTAGATTTCGAAAATAATGGTTTCAGAACCATCAAGAAAAAAAATAAAATAAAAAGATTCCATGGGAATTCCCTAGAAACGAACAGAAAAAAAAGGAGGAAGGAAGAAAGATGAATGATGAATAAGGAAGGAAAGAGTGGAGAAGGAGTCTGAGTAAGAAGAGCCGGAGTTGACATCTGCACCGGTGTTGGCTCCGGTGCTGGCACCGGTGCAGTGCTGAATTAATAAATAGTCGTCTAGTCCCATATTAGTATCAAAATATATGTTTATAAGGACGTAGAACTCGAATATGAGGGTTGTAAGTTCGTAAAAATAAATAAATAAATAAATAAATAAATAAATAAATAAATAAAAAAAAAATAAAAATAAATAAAAATAAATAAATAAATAAATAAATTAAAAAAATTTTAAAAAAATAAAAAATTAAAATGGTTGATTCTTACCTCCTTTGGAGGGGTACGCCCGCGCATTTCTTCCAGGTGATCCCCTTCTGTGCAATTCACATCTTCAAGGGCCGCATCCCCATGTGGGTGAAGGCGGCACGAAAAACGCGAGCGTTTCACGATAAATGCGAAACGGTTAAACACCCAACCCGAACGGAACGAAGCATGCTACCG
>JABUQX010148417.1:20000-25000 GCA_015478945.1 Trachelipus rathkii | reverse complement strand
ATTTCTGCTACATGACATTGGGCCTATTCACATTGTGGAGTCTGAGTTCTTTGTCGAATTTCTGTCCTACCTGAACTCTGATTTCCACCTCCCCTCCAGAAGAAAAGTGACGAGGGATCTTGATGTCATATGCATAATAGGGAAGGCTGATTTAACCAACATTATCAGTAAGGTCAGTTATGTGGCCACAACCGCGACACTGGACTGGGAACAACAAACAGGAGTTTTCAGGGGATGACGGCTCACTGGATTAATTCTGATCACTTTGAATAGAGAGAAGTCTGTCCTGCCTCTAGAGAGTTATCTGTTTCTCAGACCAGCACAGTCCTAGCCAACAATATTACAGATATTCATCAAAAATTTGGCATTGAGCATAAGGTCAGTAAAAATCAGTATGAAATAATAGCGTAATGCTGAAAAAAATTATAACTCCAAATTAATAAGGAAACAACTAAATTAAAAAATTTATCTTCAGGTTGCCTGCATTACAACAGATAATGATGCAAATTTCTGTGCAGCCTTTCGGGTAGATGCTCATGCAGAAACGAGTGACGAAGAGGAAGAAGAACAGGCACCGATTGCAGAGATAGTGGTTGCGCGTGAAATTAGTGACACAGAGGTTCTGCAGACAAAACCTCTCCAGCTAGAAAATCTGCTTGAAGAACATGATGCACTTAGCCTAACTGAACATCGCCGTTGCATTTCCTACACATTAAACATCTTGGCTATTAAGGATGTTTCAAATGTTCCTCGCTGGTCCTCTGGTACCAAGGATCCATTTAATAAGACACTTACCAAAGCACAGGAATTGTGGAATGCCAAAAACAGGAAAACTACAACTGCTGCGAGAATTAAGAAGGAGTTGGGAACAAAGCTTAAAACACCAAGTGTTACTCGCTGGAACTCCCTATACGATTCTATAAAAGACCTGTTTAAGAACCTTGATGGTCGCATGACACAAATCAACAACATTTGTGTGGAGCAAAAGCCTTGTCTTCCAGTATTTAAAAAAAGTGATAAGGAGGTAATTGCGGAGTACATCGAAATAATGGCGCCTATTGCTGTTAGGCTTGATATGTTGCAGGAAGAGAAGAATGCGTACGCGGGAGTCCTATTGCCTAATCTCTTCCTCCTCAAGGACAAGATCGGGGAAATGCTTATAATTTGGAACAAACTTTATCTCCTGTAGTATATATAAAAATATAAATAAATATATAGTATATATATATATATATATATATATATATATATATATATATATATATATATATATATATATATATATATATATATATATATATATATATATATATATATATATATATATATATATATATATATATATATATATATATTTATATATATATATATATATATATATATATATATATATATATATATATATATATATATATATATATATATATATATATATATATATATATATATATTTAACAATATATGAATATATATATATATATATATATATATATATATATATATATATATATGATATATATATATGTATATATATATATATATATATATATATATATATAAGAAATGTTTAAAGTTTATATATATATATATATATATATATATATATATATATATATATATATATATATATATATATATATATATATATATATATATATATATATATATATATATATATATATATATTATATATATATATATATATATATATATATATATATATATATATATATATATATATATATATATATATATATATATATATATATATATATATATATATATATATATATACAAATTATACATTACATATATATTCACAATACACTGACATAATGTTCAAATGAAACTTTAAAAAGATTTGAGTTCTTGATACCATTTCTAAATATTTCAGAAAGTGAAGGGCCCATATATCCAGCAGACACCTCTGGAGGAGAAGTTGGGACAAATCTTGGATAGCTGGTCTGCAGTAAATGTTCACCACAGTACCCCTCTCACTACGAACCTGTTTCCGTGTGAATACCAGGAGGTCTGAGTGGACTTGTTTATTAAGTATAATACCCCATTACCCAGCTCAGCGGCCGTGGAAAGGTTGTTTAGTCAAGGCTCTGAGATTCTAAGAGCAAAGAGGGCAGCCATGGCATCCAGCAATTTTGAAAAAGTTATCCTTATGAAAGGAATATGACCTCTATTCAGAAATGCAAGAGGAGAGAGAAGGAAGATAACAGATAATTGAATAACATTAATAAAATCTTTCTGTTTTTTTGTTATATATATTTGCATCTTTCAATTAAAATTTAAAAATAATTCATCTTTAAATACTTGCGCTTTATTTATTTTTTTTTGAGCTCCTAAATTTGTGCTTTTAAAAAAATTTGATTTGCGGACATGTGCGCTTTGCGCATGCGGACTAATTTTTTTGAAAAATTGTGCGCTTTTGCGCTTGCGGACTAAGTTTTTCCACTTTGCGCTTTTGCGTTTGCGCTTTAAAGTTTAAAATTTGCGCGCCCACCATATATATATATATAGTATATATATATATATATATATATATATATATATATATATATATATATATATATATATATTATATATATATATATATATATATATATATATATATATATTATATATATTATTATATATATATATATATATATATAAATACATGTTACAGCAATATATATATATATATATATATATATATATATATATATATATATATATATATATATATATATATATATATATATATATATATATATATATATATATATATATATATATATATATATATATATATATATTATAAAGTAATATATATACAGATATTATATATATATATATATATATATATATATATATATATATATATATATATATATATATATATATATATATATATATATATATATATATATATATATATATATATATATATATATATATATATATATATATATTTTTATCAGTAGGGAGAATATATATATATATATATATATATATATATATATATATATATATATATATATATATATATATATATATATATATATATAGTTATATATATATATATATATATATATATATATATATATATATATATACAGAAATCGAAATTCAAAATTACAATTATTCCCATAAACTCCCATGATAAAGATGCCAAAAAATATTTATTTTATATGCATTTAATCAAATGTAGAAAACATCCTCAACATCCTCATTTTTCAAAAGAGGATGCAGATGCGGATGCGGATGTGCCGTTAAGGAGGATGCGGATGCGGATGTCAATTTAGGTACGGATGTTCAGCAAATGCGGATGCGGATGTCATGTCCATCACTATTTTAGATAATACCTTTGCATTCATCAAAAGAATTGACCGTCTGAACGTTGAAGAGGAAAAGAAAACGTATATCATTTTGCACTAATATTAAAAATTTAGAAGCCTCCAGAAGACCCTGCCATGTCGTTTACCACTAAGTTTTGAATGACTACTGCAAGGCACATAAAATGCCCTGTGGATTCATGTTTTTTATCCTGGCTTTGACCCCACTTTACCTTTCATATTTTATCCGTTATCGTACCGCCCTCTATGTTCTCTAAAGACAATCCAAGTGCTGATAATTGTTCTAAAATAACTTCTGTTAGTTTGAGACCTGTAGATTTTTCGATTGGTATAAATCCTAAAAAACTTACGTTTATTACAATTTCTGACGTTCTTGGGTTTGATTAATAGAAATATACCTAATTATCAGAATCATCTGCTCAGTTTTGCTAGAGTCCGGCGTACAATCTAAAATAATAGAATAATATTTCTCTTGATTTAATAATAGCTTTCAGCATATGACTTTTTATACTGTCTGACATCGTATTAATGAACTCATTCTGAATAGTTGTACTTAAGTAAATTGCTGTTTCTCCTTCATCAAAACTCTGCGTACATGTTCCTGCATAACAGGATCAAATTCGGCTAACAACTCTACTAGTTTTAAAAGTTACCATCGTTATATTGATACAGATTATCAGAAGTACCTTGAAAAGCCAAGCTACTTTTTGCCAACATTTTGACGATTGAGGCACATGTAACAAACTCCATTCCAGTGTTCTATTTCTGATTTAATTATTCTCTGTGACTCGGCATCTATCGTATGTGACGATTTGGGCCTACGTGAAAGTTCGAACCAAGATTTTAAGAGCTCTACGTGGTTTCGTGATGTCTCGTGAGATTTAAGCATACCACCTATATATTTGCTTCCAATTGTTGTAGAAACCTTTAGATAGACCGATAGTTGTGTTGAACTAAATATTTTGCAAAAACTAAATATAGGTTTTTTGCAACAGAATACATAAGCCAATCTCAAAATTTCTTTCACCGATATTGCTTTCTCTTATAATAATTGAAGAACCTTCGACCATTGTTATGTTGTGGAAATTCAAATTCATACAATGGGTTAGAGAACATCTTATTTACTAAATATATTCTTTCTGCATCTGTTATTATGCCACATTGCTGGATCGGCACCAAAAGGACGTTGAGCCTGCTGAAGAATTTCTAGAAGCTGCATGGATACCTTCACTGTACCGCTTGACCCAGAAGCAGTAGGTAGGTTCACAGAATATATTTGGCGCACCTTCATCATGTGGTTTAAGCGTGCAGCTACCAGCATCGGCTTCTTTGTAGATGTAAAATAGTAGTGACGATGATGGTAAGCTCACCGTGAAATTCCTTCAAGAAGACCCTAATACCCTGTTTGCTTTTGTCGCCTGCATCTTTTCGAGCTTCGTTTTTATATTGGTATTCCGACAAGCTGCCTCACCATCAGCCATTCTCAACGGAAATAATAGTAAATTAAAATATTAAAATATGTGTATGTAAAATAAGTAAATAATTTCAAATATATATATATATATATATATATATATATATATATATATATATATATATATATATATATATATATATATATATATATATATATATATATATATATATATATAT
>JABUQX010148417.1:5000-15000 GCA_015478945.1 Trachelipus rathkii | reverse complement strand
TATATATATTATATATATATATATATATATATATATATATGGTGATATTTGGTTTAAAACTACAACTTTTGGTTTAAAACTACAACTCATATCTCAAAAACTACAATAGATACAGGGAAAGGGAATACATTGTTGGAATCCTGGTAACATTTTAGTGCGGAAAATGAAAAAATTCAAAAAAATTCATAAAATCATATCTCAAAAACTACAATAGCTAAAGCAAAAAGGAATACATTTTTGGAATCCTTGTAAAATTTTAGTTAGGAAAATGTAAAAAAAAATAAAATAAATAAATAAAATATTGGCTATTTTTTTTTAGGTATATAGTATATATATATATATTATTTGTAAGGTATTACACGGTAAATGTAGGGGGTTTCGAGCGATGGGGAACACAGGGACGTTTCCACTCCCTGCAGGGAGGCGGAGAACCCCCGCGACACCCAAATACCAAAGATCGGGGGTTCCGGACCCTTCCCGGAGGGGGGAATTAGTCCTACCCTGTAGTTCCCCGGAAGGCCGAGAGACCCCGACTCCTGCCATCGGTGCGGTATACCCTTGGGGTATTCTTTAGTTAAAAAAAAAAGCAAAATTTAATAGAAAGTCTATTTATTTTTAACGAGTAACCAATAAAAGGTCTCTAAATAGGCTCTCTAATCATATTACTATAATTACAATACACTTATTTATTTTATTTCTTTTGTTTTCCTCTTATGTAAAATTTTACCAGGATTCCAAAAATGTATTCCTTTTCGCTGTAGCATTGTAGTTTTTGAGATATAATTTTTTTTTATATTTTTTTATTTATTTATTTTATTTTATTTTCATCACTAAAATGTTACCAGGATTCCAACAATGTATTCCTTTCCTGTATCTGGCCAGGGAGTTTCTTTGAGATATGAGTTGAAGTTTTAAACAATTTATCGATATATATATATATATATATATATATATATATATATATATATATATATATATATATATATATATATATATATATATTTATATATATATATATATATATATATATATATATATAAGATGAACATATATATATATATATATATATATATATATATATATATATATATATATATATATATATATATATATATATATATATATATATATATATATATATATATATATATATATATATATTTATATATATATTATTCAGATATATCTATAGTTATATATAAATATATATATATATATATATATATATATATATATATATATATATATATATATATATTCTTATATTTTCACCAGACTCCTGTAAGCGTAGAACGCTTGTCAGCTGTTCTGGACGAAACCCCTCCACCGCGTTCGGTCCTCATAGATTCCCGACTCTTCCAGCTCCTCCATCCCACGTCCTCTTCTCTCAATGGCCGTCCTTACATTATAACTCCATCTGGTTCTTGGTTGTCCCACACTGCGTCTTCCATCCGGCCTCCATCCTTTTCTATTCTACTATTCAATTATATGTTAATAACATTTCCCGCCCCGAAACAAACTCCAAGGTATTTAAACTGATCAACCTGCTTCAATTCCTGATCCCTCACTCTAATATTCATTTCCTCCTCCTCTTTACTTATCAGCATCACCTCCGTCTTCTCCCCATTTATCCTCATTCCTCTCTCCCTCAACTCCTCATCCCACACTACAATAAATCTCTGCAGAGCCTCCCTTGATTCCGCCACCAACGCAAGATCATCTGCGTATCCAAAGACAGTTCCCTCCACTCGTCTCCGGACCATTTTTCCACAATAATCCATGAACAGGATAAACAAAATCGGAGAGAGAACACTACCCTGCTTCACCCCCGTATCAACCTCAAACCAATCTCCATCGTCCATCTGGGTCTTCACTTTGCATAAACTATTCGTATAAGTGCTCTTTATTGCTCTTCTTAGTTTTTCCGGTATTCCATACTCTCTCGTTCTAAGTATATTCCACAGGACCCTCTCGGTATACGATCAAAAGCCTTCTCCAGGTCTACAAATGCCAAATACATCTTTCTGTTAAATTCCCAACCCTTTTCACATACCATCTTTAAAGCGAATATCAGATCAATAGTTGATCTATTTGGTCTAAAACCATGTTGCCACTCGTCCATTTTATCTTCTACCCTCTCTCTCAATCTTTTTTCTAATATTCGTTCATATACCTTTGCGATATGTGGTGTCAAAGCAATTCCTCTGTAATTTCTACAGTCTGCCTTATCCCCTTTTTTAAAAATTGGGCATATTACTGATCTGTTCCATTCTTTAGGTGTCCTTTCTTCTCGCCAGCACTTATTCATTAATTCTTTCATCCATACACTTCCTTCTCCTCCCACATTCTTCAAGATTTCCGCCGGTATCATATCTTCACCCGGTGCTTTCCCGTTTTTCATCTTCCCCAAGGCATATGCCATTTCTTCGTCCGTGATCTGCCACTCGTCCTCCACCACCTCCCCATGGTTCTCCACTTCATGCATATCCTCCTCCTCCACATCATTTGGTATATTCAACAAATCAAAAAAAAAGTTCATATACCTTTCCCCATCTCTCTTGGGTCCGTTAACAACGCTCCATTCTCATTCTTTATTGCATATGTTGGAGGTGCTGTTCCTTTCCTATAGTTTTTTGCCATATTAAATATCAATTTTCTAGTACCCGCAAGGTCCTCTTCCAGATCTCTACCAATCTTCTCCCATGTATTTTCCTTTTCCATTCTTTTTATTCTCTCTGTTTCATTTCTCACCGTTATATATGCTTCTCTATCCTCCTCCTCCATCTTCCATATATCGTTTTGGTTTCTATGATCCTCTCAGATACCTCCACCAATGTATCACGGAAAACCTCCCAACCTTCCTCCACATCTACATCCTCCCCAATCCTCTGTCTTTTCGTATCCATTTCTCTCTGGAATGTGTTTTTACAATCCTGGTCTCTCAGTTTCTCAACCATAAATCTTTTTCTCCGTCTGCATCTAAAAGGCTTCGGCATTTCCATTCTCAATTTCCCCACCACCATTCGGTGGTCTGCATCTCCCGATACGGATGGTATACTTTTCACATCCTTAAATATTCTTTTGTTGTTTGTTAATATCAAATCTATCATTGATTTCTCTCCATAAGCCTGCCTTCCGTCATCCCATCGGTACCATGTCCATTTCTGACTTTCTCTATGTTTATAGTACGTGTTCATTATACTCATGTTGTTACGTACACAAAAGTCTATGATGCTATCTCCCGCCAGATTCTTATTTCCCAAACTAAACGCTCCTATCACATTCTCTATTCCTCTGCGATCCGTACCAACGTGTCCATTCATATCCCCCAAAACAATTACATTTTCATGGAACGGTACTCTATTTTTGACGTCCTGCAATTCTTGATAAAAAATTTCCCTCTCTCCAGCTGGTCTGCCTTGCTGCGGTGCGTACACCTGTATAAAGCTCAGATTTACTCCGTTTGTCTTTATTGAAACAGTCATAATACGAAAATTTTTCTGTTCGATGTTACTTACTCTTTAATTGCGACATCTCCTCCGACATTATCACTCAAACTCCATGTCCACACACACACCTCCACACACACACACACACACACACACACACACACACACACACACACACACACACACACAACACACACACACACACACAACACACACACACACACACACACACACACATACACACACACACACACACACACACACACACATACATAGTACTATATATATATATATATATATATATATATATATATATATATATATATATATATATATATATATATATATATATATATATATATATATATATATATATATACATATATAAATATATATATATGTATATATATATATATATATATATATATATATATATATATATATATATATATATATATATATATATATATATATATATATATATATATATATATATATATATATATATATATATATATATATATATTTATATATATATATATATATATATATATATATATATATATATATATATATATATATATATATATATATATATATATATATATATATATATATATATATATATATATATATATATATAGGTATTTTGGGGGTGAGGTCACTAGTAAGGAGGAGGTAATGG
This sequence comes from Trachelipus rathkii, assembly GCA_015478945.1. Classification (NCBI taxonomy): domain Eukaryota; kingdom Metazoa; phylum Arthropoda; class Malacostraca; order Isopoda; family Trachelipodidae; genus Trachelipus; species Trachelipus rathkii. Next base: position 10,866 of record JABUQX010148417.1, on the reverse strand, counting down.
TAGAGGAGAAATTTGAAGAATGGTAAATCTGCAAATATAGTGAAATGATCAAGAACGGAGGCGAGATGTTGATTGAGTGGATTTGGAAGCTGTGTAACAAAGCTTTTATGGAGGATATAGTTCCGAGGGATTTCTCTTTAATAGTAATAGGAATCTTTCGTAAGGGTAAGAGGGATAAGGGTAACTGTAGGAATGTAGGTACATTTAGAAGTGGTATTTAGGATGTATGGATCATATCTTTATATTGAAACAAATGATTGAGAAAATGAGGGAGAAGAAGAATAAATTGTATTTAGGATTTATTGATTGTAACAGGCGTATGATAGGGTTAATATGAAGCTCTCTATAACAGGTGTTAGTGATATATGGTGTGGTGGTAGGCTTCTGAATGGAATCAAAAGTATGCATGACGATAGTGAAACGTGGGCAAGAGTATTAATATCGGAGTGAGGCAGGGATGTGTTATATCCCCTTGGTTATTCAATTTGTATATGGATGGGGTTATGAAAGAATTAAAGGTGGAGTGGTAGGGGAGGGTGCTAGAATGGTTGAGAATGGAAGAGAGTAGAGGGTGCCCTATATGCAGATGATTTTGTTTTGTGTGACGAATCTGAAGAAAGTTTGAGAGGATTGGTAGAGGGATTTGGCAGGGTGTGTAAAAGGAGGGGGTTTGAAAGTAAACGTAGATAAGAGTAGGGTTATGGTTGTGAGTGAGGACAGTCCTCGGCGTGAAGTTATGTTGGATGGTGAGCAACTGGAACGAGTATCTTAGTTTAAATATTTAGGATATATGTTGGATGAAAAGGCAGGGTGTGTAAAAGGAGGGGGGTTGAAAGTAAACGAAAAGAGAGGGTTATGGTTGTGAGGAGGAGTCCTCGGCGTGAAGAGCTGGATGGTGAGCAGCTGGAACGAGTATCTTAGTTTAAATATTTAGAATATATGTTGGATGAAAAAGGAACGGATGATGCAGAGTGCAGTAGAAAAGTTGTGAATGGTAGGAAGGTGGCTGGTGCAATTAAATCCCTGGTGGATGTAAAGGGACTAAGTCTTGAGAGTGCTAGGGCCTTACTTGAGGGTATGTTGTTACCTGTGTCAATGTATAGTAGTGAAACTGTGGACTGGAATAAGTGGTATAGATCTAAAGCACAATGTGTTCAGATGGACAATCTTAGGGACGTATTACGTGTAAGAAGAATTGATAAAATGAGGAATGAACGCATTATTGAGTTGTGTTGGTGAAAAAAGGAATAAGAGAATAAATGAAAGTACATTGAGATGGTTTGGTCATGTGGGAAGGATGGATGATAGTCGGTTGGCTAAGCGGATATATAGTGGTGAGTGTGTTGGAAATCGACCGGCTGGGAGATCGAAGAAAAAGTGGATTGAGTCAGAAGAGGAATGCCTGTAGGAGAAAAATCTGAGTTTGGCAGAGGCGAGAAGAAAGGTGCATAATAGGAGTGAATGGCGGGGTTTTGTGAGATAGTATGGTTGTGGCCCTCCTGGGCCAAGGGATGAACACTACATTGACGAGATGCCATATAGAGGGTCCGTCGCAGTCCCGTGAAGCCCTTGGGTGGATATTTCTGACTGCGACGAGTTCTCACTTAAGGGTAAGCCTGACTTTCTTTTCGAGTTGCGTCATATTCTTCTTCTATTTTTCTGTTTCCAGTGCATTTGATGCACCTTTCCCCCAGTCTGGGGAAAGAAGGTGGGCGACGTCGATGATGATGATATATACAGTATTACCTTTGGTGACAACAAAGACCCATGAAATACTAAATTACATCGGAAAAAATCCATAAAGCCAAGTTCAAATTAAATGTCGGCATGTCCCAATACATGGCATTTGAAAGTGGACAATTCAAACTATGTTTTAAAAATATATAAAAGGTCTATGTTACTGGTATTAGCAATGTAGTACATGTAAGATTGAGCATAGTGTTTAAGTAGTTTAAGTATGGGGTCTGAGTCTTGAACAGAAAAGAGTGAGACTGTGTGGAAAGAGCTTTTCTCAAAGGAGGAGGTATACGAATAGAGAATTCAAAGTCACAGAGTTCATAGTGAGAGAGAGAGAGAGAGAGAGAGAGAGAGAGAGAGAGAGAGAGAGAGAGAGAGAGAGAGAGAGAGAGAGAGAGAGAGAGAGAGAGAGAGAGATCCTTCCAATTATTTACACCAAAAATATTAAGAGAAGAAAAAGGTTTAAGTCATGTGTTTTCATAGACGTTGTTGTGGTTGTGTGAAAGATTTTTTAGAGTAGATAGATGAAGGAACTGTGTTTTTGAGGTATTGAAAACAACCATGTTCACTTGGCCCCAGATAGAGATACGAGAAAGATCAGAGGTCAGTTGCTTCTAGGCATCCTTCTTAACATTAACCATTTGCTGTTAAGTGGGACGTCATTCAAATTGAAGAAGTAATGAAAGGTGAATTCGAAGCATATGAGTTGATAGAAGACAAAGTTACAGATAGAAGATTAACTGATGAAAAGTAGAAAAAGTTGGTCATCGAACAGACCCCTTTGGGGCAGCATTATTTACAAAACTATCGGAACGGAAATCAGAGAAGTGAATAGATACCGAAGAGGGAAACTTAGATATCAAAGCTTTGTGCAAGCTTCTATCAAAGCTTTCGAAATGTCTAGCGCAAAATCAAAAGATTCACCGAAATGCCGGAAAATGGACCAAGAACCAGAGAGAAGCGGAATTAGATTACCAGCTGTGAGTTCCTTACGCCAGCCATACTGGTGATCTAAGATAAGATTAAAAGGTTTAAGATGTTTTCAAATCTCCCTGTGAAGGATAGGTTCGAAAACTTCAGAAAGAACAGAGATTATTTTTTTTATATAATGTTGGGTTCATCTCCAAGACGATCAGAGATACTGGTAGTCTGCTCAACGTTGCTCAGAGTAGAAAGATGATTGAGGAGTTCTTCACTAGCTTCATCATGAAAACTAGAGGAAAATCATTTTCGGTGGTGAACATTGAAACCACCAAAAATAAAGATTCTGAAAAAGGAGAAGTAGAGAGAATGTGTTCTATTTTGAAGTCAAAGAATTTGGTATAATCGTTGGAATTAAGTAATTAATAAACAGAACATATGGATCTAGTCTTAGATTGGCAAAAGGTCCTAAGCCACAAGGTGGGATATTTGGGAGACTCCAAATTGGAAAGACGAGAAGAAACAATGCAGTTTCGCACTCATGCGCAACAATTGCCTTTGAGCGAAAATTGGGAATAAAGACAGTACGAGGAAACAGAGTCAGATTTGTTGTCGAATTACTCAATCACCTTTGTTTTGGCCAAGAACAAGAGATGATTTCTTAACCCTTTCAGTACGAGAGTAGGTTTTTCATTTATTTTATAGTTTTTTTCTATTGTATTATATTTATTTTGAGTGTAGAAGATGGTTTATTATCTTTTTTCTCCGAATTTTTTTTTTATTATGTTAATTTAGAAAACGGTACATGAGAGTACCGTCAGACTTTCAATGTCACATTTAAAACTAATTTCTTTGATAATTTACTTGTAAAATAACTTAAAAAAAATCATTTTCACATCAATTTTAATAACGAAAAATATAATTAACTTGTAAAACTCAATTATTACTTATTTTATATATATATATATATATATATATATATATATATATATATATATATATATATATATATATATATATATATATATATATATATATATATATATATATATATATATATATATATCATCTTTCTCACCAAGCGTGTAGGTTAGGGCTGTGCCCTCTCACTTACGAAGCCCCTCCATGCCGTCCTGTCTCGGTACATCTCCTCTTCCTCCACCTGTTCAAGGTTTCGTCCTCTCTTCATTGCAGCTGCCACAACTCCATCTACCCATCTCTTCCTTGGTCTTCTTCCCGCCGGACGTATAGCGTAACATTTTGCCGGGTATCTCTCATCTTCCATTCTTCTAACATGTTCGTACCATCTCAACTGTTGTTTTCCCACCAGATCCAGAACAGACTCCACCTTCAGCTCACGCCTAATCTCCACATTTCTCCTCCTCTCCCATCTACTTGCTCCGACTATCAGTCTTAACACCTTCATCTCCGCCACCTCCACCCTACTTCTGGTTTTGGTGGTCAGAGTCCACTCCTTCGCTCCGTACATCAGCGTCGCTCTCAGCATCGTGGTATAAATGAGCCCCTTCACCTTTCTTGTCACATTCCTGTTCTTCAATATCGGGTACAGTTGCCTCATTCTTCTTGAAAATTTCTCGATCTTTCCCTCGATCTCCTGTGTCATCTTCCCCTCCGAATTCACCGTCATTCCCAGGTAACTGAAGCTTCCGTGTCTCGAAACATGATCCCGTCCACCAGGATCTCACATCTATCCCTCTCCCCCGAAATCTTTATCACCTCTGTCTTCTCTTTGTTCATCTTCATCCACTCATCTCGTAACACTTCTGACCATATTGTCATCACCCTTTGTAATGTCTCCTTATCTCTCGTCACCATAGCTATATCATCAGCATATACCATAGCCATCTCCTCTTCCTCTTCCAGCGCCATTCTTATACATTTATCCATATACATGACAAAAAGTAACGGTGAGATACCGCCTTGTCTAACTCCCGTCTCCACCTCAAACCATTCACCAACCCCATTTGACGTTCTCACAGCACTTTCATTACCTATGTGCATTCCTTCTATTACCCTAATTAACATTCGGTCTATTCCGTAGTATGGGTCACATATCATTTTCCATAGCTTTTCCCTAGGCACCGTGTCAAAAGCTTTCTCTAAATCGATAAAAGATACATAAATGTATCTTCCCCACTCCCAGTTTTTTTCAATTTTCATATTCAAGCAGAAAATCAGATCAGTTGTTCCTCTTTCTGGTCTAAATCCATGTTGTCCTTCATTTAGTTTATTCTCCACTATCTCTCTCAGTTGTTTTCCCAATCTTCTCATATACCTTACTTGCATGTGTAAGCAAGGATATTCCTCTAAAGTTGTTGCAATCACTTCTATCCTCCTTCGATATAAAGGTGTGTAAAGTACATAGAAGTTTATTTGATAGATTTAGTAAATTAACTATACTAGAACTTATATATATATATATATATATATATATTTATATTGACTATATATATATATAGATATATATAGAAGATATATATATATATATTATTATATATATATATAAATAAAAAAATATATATATATATATATATATATATATATATATATATATATATATATATATATATATATATATATATATATATATATATATATATATATATATTGTACTTTACATTGACAATTCATGGAACTTCTCAAAGCAAAGCAGAAAGAGAGAGAGAGAGAGAGAGAGAGAGAGAGAGAGAGAGAGAGAGAGAGAGAGAGAGAGAGAGAGAGAGAGAGAGAGAGAGAGAGAGAGAGAGAGATAATTTTTTCTTTTACTTTCTATACTGTCGGATATATATATATATATATATATATATATATTCTGTAATAGTGATTTATATATATATATATATATATATATATATATATATATATATATATATATATATATATATATATATATATATATATATATATATATTTTTAATAATTTTTATAAATATCACTTATATATTATATTTTTTTTTTTATTATTAAATTTATAATACTTTTTTTTATAAAACCCAATAAAAACAATAAATTAGCATTAAATATGCATATCTAGTGGTTTACATTTGGTAAAACATTTAACTTCTCACAAACAGTAGAAAGAAATAATAATAAAAAAATAATAGTCTACCTTCAAAAATTTATGAATTGGCAACTCGTTTACTGACGGTACCAATTCGTACCACTTGGAAAAATATGATTTGTAAAG
>JABUQX010148415.1:12500-18546 GCA_015478945.1 Trachelipus rathkii | reverse complement strand
AAATAAAAATTGTAAGAACATTAACTTCTCAATCAACCTTAAAGAAGCGGTCCTAAGCACCCAGCTTCAATATATATATATATATATATATATATATATATATATATATATATATATATATATATATATATATATACTATATATATATATATATATATATATATATATATATATATATATATATATATATATGTTTCAGTGTTTACGATAGTTGACAAGAATTGTAGAAGAAAACGAAAATATGGCTGCAAATAATCAAACATTGAACAAAACGCACTTTCCCAGTGGAGATGTCGAACCTGTATCCAGAAACCGTGCTCGTAGAAGTAGTCGAAGAAGGTTGAATTAGTGGAAGCTATTGGGTGCTATGAAGAAATGCAGTCGATGCTGATGATGACCGAAGACAGAACGCTGTCAAACCATGCAAAGGGTAAGTGATGTTAAATTATTATTATTATTATTATAATTCATACAGGTATGTATATATATATATATATATATATATATATATATATATATATATATATATATATATATATATATATATATATATATATATATCACTATATATATATATATATATATATTCATCTTTATTTACAGCGTAAGATGCTTAGGGTGACAAGACAGAAATACCCATTCTTGTACCAGTGAACACTGATGGCGATGCTCTTGACATATCTACGGATAGTGATGAGGAATGTGTGCGAACTCTACCTGAAGCGGAGAGAAAGATGGACTTATTTCTTAATTCCCCAGCCGTTGATAATAGGATTCGGCTTCTAGAGAGTAGAAGTTTCTATATTATTTCTTAAAACGTTATTATATTCATAGACGCTATTACAATAGATATTCTTATATATATATATATATATATATATATATATATATATATATATATATATATATATATATATATATATATATATATATATATATATATATATATATATATATATATATATATATATATATATATATATATATATATATATATATATATATATATATATATATATATATATATATATATATATATATATATATATATTTATAATGATATTTCTTTACAGTGTGATAATTTTTTTTCTGTAAAGACCCCTTGTGTCAACAAAGTCGGAGGTGGCAGGGATGCAATTAGGCCTGTTAAGAGAAGACTGTTGGCTGAGCTTGAACGTCGCAAACGTCGCCAATCAGACTTAAACACTGAGGCACCCAATGAATCTCCAAATACACATGAAGAGCCCCCCTCCCCCTTATCTGAAACGAATATCCCAACTTCGGAATCTACGGTAAGTTATGATCTAATTATTCTATATATTACTGAAAAATATTACTGAAAAATGCTGTTACATAATAGTATGTATTCGAATGTTTATGAATTTTCATTCTTTTTCCAGAAAAAGCAAAAACAGAAAGGGAATCCAGGACGGATCGCTGATGACGGGGCTGTTGCGGGTCCTTCACGTGTTGAGGTGTTTCACGACGATGAGGAGGAGGTTGATGAACCGCCTACACCTTTCTCGACAGAGTTGTTAAAGGTAACACGTGAAGGATCTACGCGTAACTCAGGGATTATCGATAACCACCGGTTCAGAGTACGTGTCGATACAACCCAGATCTTTAACGGAATTCGCAACATTAATGACGTACTAGTAGGGGTCATTCACAGTGTGATAGAACAGGTACGAGGAACAGTGGTATATCGGGAATATACCCTCCGTGCAGGATTCCTTTTTACGGATAGGAATGGAGGTCAATTCCATATACGAATACCTCATGAAATGATTTCTCGACCGAATCTGGCTCAATATTTATCGGACCGTTTTCTAGAACTCTTTCAGTCTGGAGATCAAGCCATGTTGGATGATTTCATTGTAGATGTTCAGATATGTCACAATCCGGAGGGTAATGGACCAATTGACCCTTCGTCTGTGAACTTTATACACCCCCACGTCAATAAAGTACACCTTGGTATAAATAACGAGAATAGGGAAATAACAACCAGTGTAGGATGTGGTTTCAGGGCTATAGCTGCCTGTTATAAACTTCACACTCATGTACCTAAAAAGCCAGGCCAAGCTGCGCCTAAAATAAAGACCTTTAAACCTAATGATCTACATGAAATAGGTATAGAGATCGCAAAACAATGCGGGTTGACTTATGAAGTACCACTAAAGGCAGACGATTTTACAGTAATAGAGGAAACATTAGGTTGCCGTATATTTGTTTTTACTAAAGATGAGAACGGTAAACTCGAGATAATGTTTAAACCCCACGAACAGAATAGGGACTTACCTCTCTTTGTAATAGGATATGATTCCGAGGAAACCCATTATTATTATCCTTTTCCTGGAGATTCAATCAAGATAGCTCTAGGCAGCGTAGTTCCTAAGAATATCAAGGGCCCAGTTTTTTGTCATCAATGTTATAGTTTCACAGACCATTTAATTAATCATTTACAAAACGAATGCACTGAATACAGGTGCGGACAATGCTTAACTTATAAATGTAAAGCTTTGCCGGGGGACACATCTACGCTTTTACACTGTGATGATTGCAACCGTGACTTCTATAACGAGGCTTGTCTTAAATTACATGAAGACCTCACCTGCAAGTACCTTAAAGTATGTACCTTGTGCGACAACGAATCCGTAGCTGATAAACAGGGCAAACACCGACATGACTGCATGCACATTAAATGTGGAGGACCTGCAGTGAGAAGTATGGAATAGAGGGTGATAGTCACCAATGTTTTATGAAGAAAATCAAGGTTCCAACAGATAAAGCTTTCGCAAAACGTAAGAAAACATTTACCTTCTATTATGATATCGAAACCTATAATCATAATAGGCGTGAAGAGGAAGGAGGTCGCCTAAAAACGGATATGCTTCCATACATTCTAGTGAGTATGCTAGTATGCAATGACTGCGGAGAGCAGGAACTAGACAATTCATCACCATGTGAGACTTGCGGTACGGCTCGGACTGAAATATTCAAACTGAATCTGGAAGCAACAGAAGAGTATGAGAAGTGCCCCGTCGATCTTTTTCTCAACTATATATTCAGGTTTGCTGAAAAACACAAGAAGTCAAACATACTAGTTGCAGCTCATAATGGCGGTAAGTTCGACAATCAGTTTGTTTACAGCAAACTGCTTGCCCGACCTACCGTCCATTCCATATCTTCCAACCCTGTGAAACGTGGAACCAAAATTATAACTATGACCGCTAATCACAATATCCATTTTAAGGACACGTTAATGTTTATGCCTTGTGCCTTGAAAAAACTCCCTAAGTGCATGGGTATTACAGGTGAACTTTCTAAAGGATTCTTTCCTTACCGTTTTCTTACCCTTGAGAATATAAATTACAAGGGAAAAATTCCGGCTAAGGAAACCTTTGAGACACATCGTATGTCCGACAGTGAAAAGGCTGATTTTGAACGCTGGTATCAAACATTTAACAATAAGGACTACGATATCATGAAGGAATGTATTTCTTATTGTGTACAAGATGTTAATATTCTACGTCAATCCTTCGAGAAATTCAGGGGAATCTTCCTTAAGGATCATAAAGTTGACTGCCTACTTGATTGTTCCACCATTGCAGCATTATCATTCATGATATATAAAATGCACTATATGCCTGAAAATACACTGGCCCATATAGGACGTACTGATGATTCAAACTACTCGTATGATGGTGTGAAATGGCTTACGTTCATGGAAATGTATAAGGGTCGGCGAATCGAACATGCAAGGAATGGTGGCGAGCGTAAATTTAAAATCAAAAACAGGTATCTAAGACCTGACGGGTACGTTGAAATTCCAGCTGAAGACTACGTGCCCTTTGACCTTAATGAGTTCTTATCGTCCCGCCAACTCAACGTTAATGAACAAATGATAGAACTGAATAACAGACGACCCCCTCCTCCAACTGGAACAACCATGAAGAAGATTGTCTTGCTCTTCCACGGTTGCGTATGCACCAAGCATGTAAGAAAGGTTTAGAAAGTCTCCATGGCGTGTCAAGTCTTGATAGGTACAGCAAGACCATGAGACAAGAAGCGGATTACAAGTCACAAGGGTATGAAGTAATTAGAATATGGGAATGCGAATGGACGAAAATGAAAAAAGAGTGTGAGGTCAGCATTGTAAACAACAACGATGAAACACGAACTGAGAAGCTAGGTAGATATGTCCAATCAATTGGAAATGAACTTGCAAATGCGAAACTAGAGGTAGGGGAAGCCTTGTACGGTGGCCGTACAGAACCCTTCGTCTATTACTATCCACCGACAGAAGGTGTTCAATTGAAGTATCTAGATTTCACTTCATTGTATCCTTTTGTCCAGAAAACAAAACCCTTTCCAGCAGGGACACCCACGAAACTTGTAGGTAGGGACCTTCCTTCCATAGAAAAGTTCGTTCAAGAAATGAATTCCACTTATTTCGGTCTCTCGTATGTTTCCGTGTTACCTCCTAAGACCCTGTACACTCCTGTTCTGCCTGCACGACATGACAATCGGCTAATATTTTCACTTTGTAGAACATGCAGCGCATGTGGCTATGAAGGCAAATGCAGACATACGGACAATCAACGTATGTTAAAAGGCGTATACTGCAGTCCAGAGTTAGAATTAGCTGTAAAGAAAGGCTATGAGATTAAAAAGATCCATGAAATATGGAAATTTACACCTTCAAACGACATCTTTGGGGAATACGTCAAAACATTCTTGAAATGGAAGACTGAGGCTTCGGGGTTACCGGATGGTATAACCGATAAAGTCTGTGAAGAATTCCTTCAATACCTGCAAGATTTCAAGGACATTGAGGGTGTAACACTTGATCCAGACAATATTAAAAGTAATCCTGGAATGCGTTATATAGCTAAACTACTCCTCAATTCATTATGGGGAAAACTAGCTCAACGTATTCCAAAGAATGAGGATATCGTATGCACGAGTTACGCCCAGGTCTGGGAATTAATGAAGAGAGCTGATCTTAAGGTTAGAAATATCATTGTAGCGGATGATAAACATATAGTTGAAGTCACACACACTGACTTCACTAATAAAACAGCAAAGGCCACGAATGTAGCTGTTGCGTCCTTTACCACCGCCTACGCTAGGGTGGAACTATATAATCTCCTCGATTCTCTAGGTCAACGCGTACTTTACTGTGATACCGACAGTTGTGTTTTCACAGCCCGTAAAGGTCAATATATTCCTGATACTGGAAAATTCTTAGGAAACCTGACGGATGAAATAGGGCCTGGAGATATAGCTGATAGTTTTGTGTGCACTGGCCCTAAATCCTACGCCATTCGGATAAAGAAGAATGACTCAAGTTATGCTTACATCTTAAAAGCAAAAGGATTAACTTTGAACAAAGACACCGAACACATAGTTAATTTCCAAGGCATGGCGAAGATTAACTTCGATAAGATGATTAAGGATGTCGAAAAAACTAAGAATCGTGATTGGATGGTCTTAAACGACGACAATCACTTCTACAATATGATCAAGGACTCAGACGTAACAGCATTAGCCGTTACGCAAATGATGAGTGAAGATGGTGAATCTTCACTTCACAAAGATATCCATAATCTAGATGACTCAGACCAACCACATGTAAATACCGAAAACCATTACCGCGAAGTTAAGGTTCCTGATATGAAAATGCGGGCCGATAAACTAGGAAATGTCATTTTAATCAACGGTATTAAAAGGTTTCGCCATACATCAAATAAACGGAATCTTGTTCTAGGTAGTGCCCGCACTGTAGCACAGGGATATGATGGAACGTTAATTCCATTGTGTTAATTTCAATGTATAATTTTGATATATGTATATTTAATTTCAATGTATAATTTTGAAATATGTATATATTGCTAAAATAAAATATTTATTTGTATTACTCTTTCATTACCATTTTTATTTTTCTGGGTTGCCATTTATTTCTATTTTATTTATCTGTGTTGCCAATTATTGATTTTATTTATCTGGCTTGCCATTTATTGATTTTATTTTTGATTACATATAT
>JABUQX010148414.1:5000-10000 GCA_015478945.1 Trachelipus rathkii | reverse complement strand
GAGGCTTATTTGTTCAAAAATTGGAAGTGTTTTCTTGTATGAGTCAGGATTGAGATCGTGAGAACAGAGTAAAGAATTTGGTCTGTTAGAACTTGTAAAGGTTTCATAAACACATTGCACAATCATGTTGATTTTAAATATTGTTTTGTATTCAAAACTGAATTCCGATAAAGGACCCCCCTTTAAGAAAGGAATCTTTATCTGAAAGATTTGAACAAATCAACATGGGTGTGCATCCTGTCTAAGGAGAACACCTTTCTAGCATCCATCGAGATGGTAGTCTCGCATCTCCAGGATGAGGAACATGGTTAAATTTACAAATTCTGGAACATGAAGAAGATTTACTGTCCAGAAAGGTTACATGCTAAAACTCTGATAGATAAAAAAACAAAGGTAGGAAAACAAGGTAAGTTTGGTGTCTGGTGTATGAGTTTTACAGGCGGTTAATTTCTAGGCTTGCCCCTAACATGAGAATGGTATATAGGGACACGATTCGCATTATAATATAGGTCTAAAACTTGGTAAACGTATACCAATGGTGCATGGTAGTCTAGGGCTACTGATTTATTTTTTATTTTCTTTCGATTTTCCCGGAGGTATTAGTTTAAAAGTGCTTTTGTTTTCCCTTTAAAATAAAAAAAAACGCTGAAACTGTTCCTACTAGAGGCGGTTTTAATTGTTGCTTTATGTTGCTTTAACCTATTTAAAATTAATCATGTAAATTAAAGCAAGTGTTAGTAATGTTAATATCGCGAAATGATATCAACTACTTAAAAGAAAAAAGATCATTACTTAATAAAAAGGGTTAGTTTTCTAATAATAAAAAATGGTCGCCAGATCAATTCAATGATCAGATAAAACTTTAAGATTAATTAAAACAAAGCGGTAAACATTAAAGTTAATGGTTAGTTAAAACAAAGCAATTATTGACTTAATCTTTAGCTAGTTTATAGCAAATGCTATCAAATTACAAAGCTAGATATAGTTTTTCTAAAAGTATTAAACAAATAAGTCTAAATTAAAGCTAAATTGTTAAAATTAATGAAACTAGACAAAAAATAAGTCTAAATTAAAGCTAAATTGTTAAAATTAATGAAGCTAAACATTTGTTAGTTGCTTATTTTAAAATGTTAGAGATTAGTAAGCTTGTTTCTTATTTTTTTTTCTTTATAAAAAGTTTTTACTTTTTCTATTTAACATATTTTTTATTTTAAAAATTGGTTGTTCCCCCCTACGGAGTGAACGTATTTATGCAGTATATATAAAAAAAAATAAGCGCACTTATGACTATGAAACTTTCCTTAATCATAAAAATTACTTGATATTTTAAAATATCAGGAGAGCAAAAAAAACGTATTTCCAAGTCTGGAAAGATTCTCATATAGCAAAAAAAAACGTGTTCATCGGAACATCTTTGAAAGCTACTCTACTTGAAATAGATACTTTCTCTAACCTAAAAAAAAACAAAAAAAAATAAAAATCAAAAAAAAATGTTATCATCAAAATCTGTAGGAAAATAACGTTATAAATTCCTTATCTATCTGTTTTAGGAGAGGGCTGTCTCAATCGTATGAGTCTCCATGTACGAAATTTATGAAATAAACTGTCATTTATAACCTTTGTTTTCTAAAATTTATATTAAAAAATTAAAAGGATGGAGCGGCTAACTATAAAAACATAGTAAAGTACATCTGGCTACTTTCGCAACGTAATCAACGACTGGCTTGGTTATTTTTAGGATACTCAGGAAAACACAGGGGAAAACATCATCCCAAAAACTGGTAACTTCCTTTAAAAGGACCTAACTTTCAAGCGCTATTACGCAACATCAGACATGATGAGATGAAATAACTTAAGTCTTTTCCGTTTGAAGACCGGCTCGGTTATTTTAACCTTAGAGCGCTGTTATGTAACATCAGACATGATGAGATGAAATAACATACGTCTTTTCCGTTTTAGGACCGGTTCGGTTTTATGTTCTAAGAGAAAATACAGGGGAAACTTTCGGCCCAAACTGGTAATTTTCCTTAAAAGGACCTAACCTTAGAGCGCTGTTATGTAACATCAACATAATAAGATGTATTACGTAAGTCTTTTTACGAAGGATTGCATTCAACAGAGCTATGATTTACTTTTAGTTATCGGTTCCCTTTTCAATTCAATAATAAAATTAAAAAAACGATAAATGCTGCTTGTTGCTTTCAACAATTTCGAATTGAATTTTAAACCTTGTTTAAAATTTGACTGAAAATCATATTAAAAGGAAGTTGGCACTGTCGCCTGGTTTACTTTAAAACACTAATTTCCTCTCTATTAAAACTTAAATTATTCGTCGTTCTGGGCCGAGCTTCTCACTCTCAAGCACGATTATTATTATTATTATTATTATTATACATACATATATATATATATATATATATATATATATATATATATATATATATATATATATATATATATATATATATATATATATATATATATATATATATATATATATATATATATATATATATATATATATACATATATATATATACATATATATATAGCTTTAATGAAATCGAACTCTGTGTCCGGGAAGTTGCTTACGAAGTGCGATTTTTCTTCGTCTTCTTCTTCATCTTCTTCTTCGTCTTCACTGGAATCAGTATCCAATGGTTCTTCTCGGGCTAAATAAACTCTCGTAGTTCTCTTCGCGTGAGGTTCGTATTCCTCTTTATTACTGGCGGAAGTCCTTTGACTTTTCTGGTTCTCTTCTTTATCCTCATATCTCTGTTTGTAAGAGGATTTCTTTGAACTCCTTAGAGAATCTCTGCACTCAGTCTTTCTCTGGCCTTTGGCTACGAAAACTCTCGTTTTCTGCGATACTGGGGTTACTCCCTGTGGATCATATTCACTTTTTAAACTGCCTTGCCCTATTGGGTCTTTTACTTGTGAATGCCTCTTTTCCGCCCGCGCGGGAGAATCATTCAAATGCTTTATTGGTGCCATAATTTTTCCGTGTGGGGTGGGGTTGCGTCCCCTTTCTTGACTAGGATATACCGATGGGTCCTCAAACCCTGGTCGGGAGATGGATGCATTCACATTGCCTTCCCATGTACCCTCACCTAGCCTCGGGGTCAAGTAATAATACCCGCTACCTTCCCCATCCGTAATAGGTTCTATATTCCACTTTTCGCTATCTAAAAGGATCGTTTTCTGAAGCAACTCGGAGATATCGTCCCTCCCGGAAGTCTCTACCTCCTTCAAGTCTGTAACCCTCTTTGGGGCCATTGCCCTCTTCTCTTAATTTCAAATAGCTAACATGACTTTAGAGAATAAAACGAACTCTTTTTTAGAACCAACACAAAACTATGGCTAAAAACACATAAAATGAACGAAAAGTAATCACTGACTATCACTGTTACGTTTGTCTTAAAAATTAGCACAAAATTGCTTAAATGGTTAAGTTAAAAAACATAAGCTACGTAAGCTTCTCGAATTAGTTTTTTATTTCTCTTTCCTTAAAACCATATAAAAACACTGATTAAAAATGTTAATCATAGAAACAGAAGACACTTAGTCTTGTTCGATTTGCCAAAACTTTCTAATAAAGACACTAAAATTCAGTTGAATATACATATATATATATATATATATATATATATATATATATATATATATATATATATATATATATATATATATATATATATATTTTTTTTATATATATATATATATATATATATATATATATATATATATATATATATATATCTATGCTTGCTTTAAAAAAAAAAACACTGTAGTCTCGTTGACTATATATATATATATATATATATATATATATATATATATATATATATATATATATATATATATATATATATATATATATATATATATATATATATATATATATATCTGTATAGATATATATATATATATATATGCTTGCTTTAAAAAAAAAACACTGCAGTCTCGTTGACTGTATATATATATATGCTTGCTTTAAAAAAACACTGCAGTCTCGTTGACTGTATATATATATATAAGCTGGCTTACGAAAAGAAAAGATACTTTAATCTTAAAAAAAAACTTCTTATTTCCCCAAAAAGGATAAATATATTTACCTCTCGTATATATATATATATATATATATATATATATATATATTATATATATATATATATATTATATATATATATATATATATATTATTATTATATATATATATATATATATATATATATATATATTATTATCCTGTATATTATTATATTATTATTTTTATTATTATTTTAATTATTATTATATATATATATATATATATATATATATATATATATATATATATATATATATATATATATATATACGCTGGCTTAAATAAATATATGCCTATATATTTATAATTGCTTATTTCTTAAACGCTACTTTAAACGTGAAATAAAATTTTCTAAACGGAGAGAAAATAGTAATGATAATATATATAGACTATCTATAATCTCTTCATCTCTATGTTTCTCTCGTTCTCTACGTTACGTTTGACCTTCAGATGTGTGCTCTAAGCTTCTATACGCATGCGCGAGTGGGTATGGGTGTGTGTGTGTGTGTGTTTTTATGCGTAACTTTTGTTCAATCGGTCTGCGTCTGTTTGTTCAATTCTTTCTCCCTCCCTCTTACTCCTTTCTATATACATATATATATATATATATATATATATAGAGTAATATATATATATATATATATATATATATATATATATATATATATATATATATATATATATATATATATATATATATATATATATTTATTGATAAAATTAATACTTTTACTAAAGTTTAGAGGGGTTAATTAAAGAGAAGGTGTTTAAGAAAAAGGGTAAACACAGTTTGGAAAATCAATATTGATAAGACTTACTTGCTACCCTTTATCAACTTAAAAATTAGCACGTTACACAATATTTTTGTCAACTCTGACAATATACCACACTTAAAAACACACTTTTATGA
>JABUQX010148413.1:12500-15000 GCA_015478945.1 Trachelipus rathkii | reverse complement strand
TACACTTTTTAGATAATAGTCCAATCTTTGTATATTTCAAGTTTGAAGTCATTTCCAAAAATAGTTTAGGAGTTTCGACAAATGTCAAAAACATCGGTTTTGAAAAATTGAAAATACCAAAGCAATGACTACAGACACAGAAAAACACTCGAAAACGACGTTTTAGACGTCAGAAAAAGCTACAGTTTGGTGTTTATAGGGTCAAAATCGGCTGAAAATTCCGAATTTTATGTCCATTTTTAGGGGGGTGAAAATTGGGGCGTGCCCTTAAGAAATAGTTGCACCTCCCTTGAAGAAAAATTTGTGGGTTTTTATAACATAACAGAGAACAGTGCCGAAAACTTTGAAAAAAACAAATAATTAAGGTATTAGATAAAAAAACATTAAATTAGAAAAATGCAGAGGTCAAGGCTATGATGGAGGAGCAAATATGCGAGGGAAATATTCAGGACTTCAGGCTCGTATATAGAAAATTGTTCCAAATGCAGAATACATTCATTGTGCAGCTCATAATTTAAATTTAATTCTTAATGATTCTGTAAAAGATATAATGGCTCTTCAAAATTTTATGACAAACTGGAAAAAGTATATGTGTATTTCAGTTCTAGTACAGCTCGGTGGCAAGGAATTAACAGCTGTTCAACAAATAACGAATGCATCACAAAAACACTAAAAAATTGTGTCCAACTAGGTGGTCATCCAAGTATGATTCCTTACTAGCAATAAAAAACAATTTCAAAAGTATTTCGCAGTTCTTATCTCAAGTGATATTTATGAGTAAGAAGTCAAGTGAAAGAAACGAAGCCCTTGGTCTCAGGAAGCAGTTAGAAAATTTTGAGTTTATTCTCTGTCTTGTGTTTCAAAGTAAAGTATTGGAAAGCATCAATGTTGTCTCAAAAATATTGCAAAGTCCAAATACAGATCTTCAGAAAGCAACTTACCTATTGGGACAAGCAAAATCAAACTTATGTGAGCTAAGACACAAATTTGAAGATGTAGTGAGAGAAACTACGGAGTTAGCACATCATTGGAACATTGAAGCAAAAATTACTTCCAGACGTCAAATACAGATTAAAAAGTTTTTTGATGAGCTTTTATCTTATGAAAGAATTGAAGACCCATTGAAAGCCTTTAGAATAAGGGTTTTCAATAAATCTCTTGATATATTAAATGAACAGATAACTACTCGTTTCATTAGCATGAACAATGTTAATGAGTTATTTTCATTTCTTGCTCCTGCAGCAATAGCAGAGCTACGAAATGAAAAGTTGCAAGAAAAGGCTACAAAACTGGTAGAAAAATACGATTTAGATTTATCTTTCGGTTTATGAACAATTAATCACATTCAAAGCATTAATGACTACAGAAGTGAAAATGAAAAATATGGTAACTATTAAAGATTTAGCAAACTTTTTATTCGTAGAAAACAGCTGCTTAGCAAGTAGCTTACCAGACTTGTGTACAGCAGTTCAGTTGTATTTGACGTTACCAGTAACATCTGCAACAGCTGAAAGGACGTTTCAAAGCTCAAGTTAATAAAACTTTTTTAAGGAACAATATGACACAAACAAGTGCATTGGCTTTATTAAGCATTGAAAATGAAACATGTCGTACTCTTGATTTGAAAGAAGTGGTTAATAAATTCATGGCAATGAGCCAAAAACGTTTTGGTAAACTATAAAGCATTCATCCTTTCGAATATTTTGACAAGCCGAGAACAGATATTCACGAATTTTGGCAAGTTAACATTCTTATTCTATAATTTCTTTTATATATATATATATATATATATATATATATATATATATATATATATATATATATATATATATATATATATATATATATATATATATATATATATATATATATATATATATATATATATATATATATATATATATATATATATATATATATATATATATATATCAATTAACTAGATTGATACTTATTTTTTGGAGGAGGGGAGGGGGAAATTAGATATTTAAGTAAAAATAGTAATAATACATTTAGAAGCAGAATGTAAAAAGATGTTTTTGAGAATTTGATTAAATTTTTGTACAAAAAAGTGAAAAGTCTTTAATACATGTTTTTTCCCTTTTAAAGAACATTTATACTCATTTTTACATACTCTTTCCAAAAATGTCATTACTTTTTTATGCAAATATCTAATTTCTCCAATAAAAAGGATTACTAATCTGATAAATAGCATATAAGTCACACACACACACACAAACATATATATATATATATATATATATATATATATATATATATATATATATATATAAGAATAAATTTTGAGTTATATATATATATATATATATATATATATATATATATATATATATATATCCATATCCCATTTCCACTTTGATAACTGACCTTAGTTACGCCACTGTATGTATGTATATATGTATATATATATATATATATATATATATATATATATATATATATATATATATATATATATATATGTATATATATATATATA
>JABUQX010148413.1:0-2500 GCA_015478945.1 Trachelipus rathkii | reverse complement strand
AAGCGAAGGCCTACACTATAGAACCGTAAAGCGTTTTTCTAGCTCTAGTTTTATTACATCTTTCATTCTTTTAAAACCGTCATCATTTTCATTTGAAGATGATTCAAAATGCTTTCTTAGCGTTGAGATTAATGGTATTACATCGGAGACAGAATAGAGGCAATTATTTTTTTGGTAGTTTTTTCAAATGGTTTCAATAGCTTAATGCAGTGTGATATGATGTCATTTTCCATATTAGTAGCACTGTTAACTTTGAATACTTTTAAAACTGTATACAAAGGTAAAGCAAATGCATCGATCTAAGACTATTATTTATGATGTGTACCCCCCTTTCCGGAATAATTTTTAGAGAATATTTACACAGAGAGCTGATAAAATACTTCCACAGTTGACTCCATTTCTTTTTCAATGAATTTAATACTAATACACATCGAAAATCTTAAAATATTTAATCGAAACATAACGAAGCGAACAAAATACGGTCAAATCTCGACAATAAGACGGCGCAACATCCGCAGGGTGCGTGATGCTGACCTTAATAATGCGACGTGGATGCGGATGCGATGTTACTTGTAAGATTTAATATATATATATATATATATATATATATGGCAGATAGAGGGCGGAGAGAGGCAGAGCAGATATATATATCTACCATTATCTGCTCACTAACCTAGGCTTCAAATTTTTTTTATAACACGTTATCGAACAAAATGTACAAAGCGCGCATGGTGACAGAAGCATGTTTTTTTTTTAAATAATGCAAAGAGAAACAAATTAAATATAAACAATTTTGTTATAAGGTTATATTGAGCATGCTATTTTGCCATAGATATGAACTTTTTGTTATTTTTTAAAGGTGTTTCCTTTTATTACCAGCTTAAATTAATCTACGACAATTTTATTTCATTTTTTGAAATGCCTAACTACAATCGGATGTGGTATATATATATAAGAGTGAGAAAGAGAAGATATATATGTATATATATATTATATATATATATATATTACATACATACATATTACAGGTATGTATACATATATATAGGTAAAGTGAGAGAGTATGGCGGTATGAGGAGAGGTATATACGCACATATTTATATATATTTATTTATATATATATATATATATATATATATATATATATATATATATATATATATATATATATATATATATATATATATATATATATATATATATATATATATTATATATATATATATATATATATATATATATATATATATATATACAGTGGTGTATTTAGGGGGGGCCATGCCCCCCCCGAAATTTTCTAGACACTAAAAATTTTTAGGTATCATATCCGTTAATAATATAAAGTGCAGAAGTTAAATTAATTTTATATAATTCGTCGCTGTCAGGAACAAATCTCGTTAAGTCCATTAGTTAAAACTAAACTTGAAACCATCAGAGAAAATGAAACATTAGAATTTCAGCTGATTTTTGAAGAATGTTTAAGCGCATCTGAATTTGAATTGAGTATTGAAATTGCTGTACCAAGAATTAACAAATTCCAAAAATACAGACCCAACATTCCTACTTCTGACCCACAGACTTATTATCGCACATCCATTTTTATACCATTTTTGGATGATTTAATATCAGCATTAGGAGAGAGGTTTTTAAATTTTCCTTGCAATTTGTCATACCGAACGGGTGTAATGTGCCATATGAGAAGATAAAATATTGTGTAATATTTTACAAGGGGAAGACTCGAAAGCCCAAATGAAGATTTAGTAAAAGCAGAATGGGATTTATAGTTGAAATCGCATCCCAGCACAGGTCGCCCAAAAACCGCAATAGATGGACATTTCTTGTTCGCAGTCACAATTTCCAAATATTTACATCTTGTTGCAAATACTGGCAATTTTACCCGTGTTTAATGCTTCAGTAGAAAGAAGCTTTTCAACATTAAGACTTCTGAAAACCTACTTGAGAAATACTATTGGAGATGAAAGACTTATTGGACTTGCCCTCCTCTACATACATCGAAATATTGAAATAAAAATTGAAGATGTTATCTCAGACTTCGCTCACTCTCATGTCAGGCGATTAAATTTAACAATTTAGGTAAGATGATTTTAGTAATTCATATAAATTCTTCCCATTTTTTTTAAGGAATTTAATATTTTGTCCTTCCACTTTATACATACATATATATATATATATATATATATATATATATATATATATATATATATATATATATATATATATATATATATATATATATATATATATATATATATATATATATATATATATATATATATATATATATATATATATATATATATATATATATATATATATATAAAGAACGATTTTTGTTTGGCCCCCCCCGAAAAAAATTTCTGGATACGCCACTGTATATATATATATATATATATATATATTATGCTGAGATAGGGTGCTTAGGACCGCTTCTTTAAGGTTGATTGAGAAGTTAATGTGCTTACAATTTTATTTTCCTACT
>JABUQX010148412.1:0-12644 GCA_015478945.1 Trachelipus rathkii | reverse complement strand
CGGTGTACTTCGTTCAGTCGGAA
The DNA here is from genome assembly GCA_015478945.1 of Trachelipus rathkii. Lineage (NCBI taxonomy): Eukaryota > Metazoa > Arthropoda > Malacostraca > Isopoda > Trachelipodidae > Trachelipus > Trachelipus rathkii. The sequence continues at coordinate 12,621 of JABUQX010148412.1, read as the reverse complement.
TTGGGTGTTTAACCGTTTTCGCATTTATCGTGAAACGCTCGCATTTTTTTCGTGCGCCGCTTCAATATATATATATATATATATATATATATATTTATATATATATATATATATATATATATATATATATATATATATATATATATTGAAATACTGATACCATGATAACGGTATCAGTGAAAGTATCGGTCATTTGAGTATCAGTATCGGGAATTTGTGAGTAGTAGTATCGGTATCGCTAAAATTTTGCAGATACCTTTAACTGATACCACACATTTTGCGTCTTTAAATTGATTTCTATATATATATATATATATATATATATATATATATATATATATATATATATATATATATATATATATATATATATATACTATATATATATATATATATATATATCACATACAATGTCCCGCATTCTGCAGAGTGGTGTTGGTAGTTGAAAAGTTTTGAACTTATCAACACCATTCACGAAAAGCAAGATTTGATAGAAGGGGGTTTTCAGCCCCTTTAAATATTTAAATAATTTAAAAATTTTCTTCAATGACTCGATGACTTTGAGAAACGAGCTTTAACCTTTCTAGAAATTTCAAATTTCTTTTTCTTTTTCTAATTTTGCTTTTAAATATATATATATATATATATATATATATATATATATATATATATATATATATATATATATATATATATATATATATATATACCTATATATATATATATATATATTTATTTATTAGAGATATACCGATAGTATCGGCAGTATCGGCCATTTTTTGGGGTATCGGTATTGGTATTGGTTAATATGGCCGATACTTCTTAGGATGAAAAATTATGAGAAACTTTTGATTCAATAATAAATCTAAAGTTTCGATATATATATATAACTAGTATATATATATATATATATATATATATATATATATATATATATATATATATATATATATATATATATATATATATATATATATATATATATATATATATATATATATATAAACAGGAGCACCAATAATTTGAACATCTCAACAGGAAAACTTTATTCAACGTTTCGGGAAACCAAGCTGTTCCCATCCTCAGGATAATGCACTACAATAAACATAAATAAAAATAATAATACAAGCAGAAGGGAGAACATAATAACAATAAGGCAAAAATTATATAAAAAACATTGAATTGATATAAAAAAAAAAAATAATAAAAATAATAAAAATAGTTAATAAATATGGTAAGAAAACAAATTAATCACGTAAACTAAAACAAACAGAGTTACAATAATTGATGAGTTTTAATAACCTTAAATTAATCGGAAAAACAAAAAATTAAAATTACAATTATAAAGTCGGTCAAATACTAATTATTTAAACAAGGTTAACTTACTTAGTTAAGGTCGAGTGACAAGATTGATACGAAACACAAAATGGGACTTCATAGCAGTTGTAGATTAAACGGGCCACTGTCGTTGTTGAGACTAGGGTTTAAGATTGTGAATGAACAAAGATTCCGAAATATTTAGGTTGGTTGGATCGGAAGTTTGTACTAGTATAGTAAATTGGGAGTGATTAAGAGCGTGATTTTTAATGTGAGAATGATCTCTGATGGCAGAATGGGTCGGGGAACAGAGAAAATTATTTGTCCGGGAGGAAACACCACGGTGCCCATCAATCCTGACTGTAAGTTGACGTAGGGTGCTACCCACGTAGATGGCTGTGCAGTCATCACAAGAAAACTTGTAAACAACAGAGGACCTAAGAGCAACAGGAATTTTATCCTTATTATTTAAGATAGAAGAAATATTAAAAGATGAGGTGAAAATGAGATTGATGTTGAGTTGAGGATAGGGGTCCTGTAGGACCTGCGATAGATCTTTTTTCAGTTTCAAGTAGATGAAGTCGTAATTCCAATTGTTTGCAAAACAAAAGTAAACCTCATAAGAAATTGTGTTCGTTTTTGCACGAAATTCAGGCAATCAGGAGTGCCAAAGAAATAATATGGATGTTAAGTGTAGGTTTAAGTGTTTTAATATATAAAGATTCCAAATTTTTAAGTTCTTCATCTGTAGAAGCATTTTGAAAAATGGAGAATTTTTGAAGAGGTATAGGGTATTGAGGTCATAGTGATCTCTGACAGCTAAATTCTCTGGTTGAGAGATGGGGAGATTAGTTCGAAAGGAAATGTCCATGTGTTTGGAGGCTCGCATCTTTAGTTATTGGAAAGTTTGACCTACATAGTCGACGTTACAGTCGACACATTTAAATTTGTAAACGATATGTGACCTCAAGTTCATGGAGATACTTTCTTTAATCTTAAAGAAACTGATTGAGTTGTTGTTAATAAAAGATATAAGAAACTTGCATTGTGGAAAGTTTTTGTTTAAAATGTTTTAATCTGAAAGTGAAGATCATTGGACAGTTGGAAAGGGGTCCAATGTAGGGAAGCCGAGCATAAACAGGAAGTTTAGGAACATCATATGCTATAGTTTTAGGGCGATAAGTGTTATAGAGAAACGAGTAAACAAGTTTATCAAAAAGGTTAGAGGGATAAAGGCTAAAGCTAGAAAATTTACGGAGAAAGGTGATTTCTTCAGGTAAAAATTTCCAATCAGAACAAATAAAGGCTTGTGTATGCGGGACCTTAGACCAGCAATTTTATGATTAAAGGAGATAGAAATAAAGAAATTAGTCCCAAGTAATGTATTAGTGGAATTGCGATAAATAAATTAGCAAGCCCACAAATACTTTACATGGGACTAATTTCTTTAGTTATATCTCCTTTAATCGTAATTGTAATAATACGAAGCGTTTACGATAAAATGAATTTTAGTATTTCCTTTGCTTTTAATTTAGACCGTTTTCGTTTTTGTCATTTGTGCTTACGCTCGATAAAAAATGCTCACCCAGTTTTAGCACGAATTTCCGGTTCAAATTACCGCGATTTCGTGCTAGGCTTACTTTTGTTTCTAAACAATTGGAATCAGCTATTCAGAAACGAACATTATCTACAATAAACTTAGATTTGCCAAGTACCTCAAAATCATCAGGAGCATTAAGAAAAGAAATTACTGCAAAGTTACTTAGTTTTTAAAAGTTTGAAGAAAGTGAAAGTAACAGCGAGTCAGTTAGTGTAAAAAGGAAAAAAATGAAAAATCATTGGCTTTTCAAAAGGTGAAATTCTTAAAGAAAGTTAAAAATTTTTTACCAGAGAAATCAATTTCTAATCTGGGAAAAGAAGAATTACTTAATTGGTGGAAAGTAACCAAAGCTAAATTCCCAAACATAGCAGTACTAGCCCAAAAATTACTCTCCTTTCCAGTCTCCCCCATATATTCAGAGAAATTATTTTCATTTTCAGAAACAGGAAATATATTTGAGGAAGAAAAACGTTTAAAAATATCACCCAATACTGGTGAACAGTTTTTCTTTTACTTCACCACAATTCAGCAATATTTTCAAAAGTGTTTAAAGAAAGAAATAAATTATTTTATATATATATATATATATATATATATATATATATATATATATATATATATATATATATATATATATATATATATATATATATATATATATATATATATATATATATATATATATATATATATATATATATTTATACTATTAAATTTGGAAATTAAATTTGAATTTAATGAGAATATCTTATAATCCTATATTTTGAGGTACTTGAGTAAACTTTATTTAAATAATACTGTAGATATGTAATACACTGTATGAATGATACACAAGGCTACTAATATTTTTTGTTAAAAGATGGGCTATGGGTTATGTAAAATAAATCCCTTCCATCAAATTTTTCCTCAGAAGTAGATTAGTAATTCCGGTTCCGGCCGGAACTGGAAAAAAAAATGTCAAATTCCGGTCGGAATTCCGGTACACCTCTAGTTTTAATTAGGCATTAATTAATCTCATCCACAAAGCCATGATCATTCTGGCTTATTGGTAAGGTACTGGTGGTTATAATAGGTCGGATTCTAAAATAGGATCTGTAAAACTGAAACAAGCTAATGGTGTTGCAGCTCATCACTTAATTTCTATCTCCTAGAATTGTCCATCGCCCATGAATCAAATGCTTCTGAAGATATACTGAAGTGGATGAGGTTAAAGTTGCTGCATCTGACTACTCCAATACCAAACCAGGTTTCCAGAGGTAAATAGAAAGCAGCTCTTCAATACAAATAATATAGAAAGGACTTTTCTGATCACAGAGTAATATCAATTAGTAAATATTACCTTTAAGAATTATTTTGTGAAAACATTCTTGTTTTTACTTTTTGTGAGGTACAAAAGGCATGAAAAGAAATTCATAAGGGTCAAAAGATGTAATAATTGCAGTCTTATCAATGTCGTTTTAATTTATAAGGATGACTTTACGAAAAAACTGGGCACCATGCATATTAGACTAAAGACTGTGAGTCAATGGTAAAGCATAACAATTTGGCCTAGTAACAGCATTAAGAGCCCAAAAAACTTCAGTTATACCATTCACTAAATACCTTTTTCGGAAGGAGATGAAGTGGGACGTCCAGGAAGACATAGAGGGATGAAAAAGGGCAGATTTAAGGAATGGAAAACGGTTATAAAAAACAAAAAACAAAAACAAAAAATTTGGTTTTATTTTTTCAAAATTTTATTCAGGCTTTTTCTTAAATCATGAGGAATACGAATCTACAAGGGAACAAGAAGTTGTTCTAGAAGGGAAGAGAATATGGGAAATCTTCATAGAATAATGAATAGTGGTGGTGGTGTTTTTTGAGACTGATGAGATAGATGTGAGGAGCGTGTGTGGGGGAGCATTTCGAGAATCTGCATAACAATGGAAGTGATGAAGAGGCGATAGTGAATGTGTATGGGTTTGATGGTGTAAAAAGTAGGAATTTCGGAGATGAGGCAATTAGAAGGGAGGAGGTAATAGGTAGAGTGAGAAAGTCGAAGAAATAGTTGGAATTACTGGTGAAATGATCAAAAATGTAGGAGAGATTGTGATTGACTGGACAGTGGACAATGGACATGGAAGTTGTGCAACAAAGCGTTTGTGGAGGCTGTAGTTCTGTAGGACTGGAGTAGAGCAGTGATAGTACCCTTGAATAAGGGCAAGAGAGATAAGTGGAACTGTATAACCTACAGGGGAATTAGTTTATTGAGTGTTGTAGGGAAGCTATATGCTAGTATTTTGGTTGAAAAAATGCATAGAGCGACTGAGAGGTTGATTGTTAAAAGAACAAGGTGGATTTGGAAGTGGTAGAGGATGTGTAGATCAAATTTTTACATTAAAGCAAATGAGTGAGAAAATGAAAGAAGAAAAGAAAACTTCATTTATGTTTTATGGACTTGCAACTGGCGTATGTCAGGATTAATAGGGAAGGTCTGTGGTAGGTGTTAATGATGCATGGTGTTGGTGGGGTGGTAGGCTTCTGAATATAATTAAAAGTATTTCTTGATAGTTAAATGTGCGTAAGAATAAATGCAGTAGAGTGAATGGTTTAACATCAATAGTGGAGAGAGGAAGGTATGTTATATCTCCAAGGCTATTTAATTTGTATATGGATGGAGTGAGGAAAGAATTTAAGGTAGGCTTGGTATTGGAGGGTGTTAGACTGCTGGAAAATGGTAGGGAGTGGAGGGTGCCTTGCTTTCTTCGAACGCAGATGACTATCTTGTGTGGTGAATCTGAACTAAGTTTAGGAAGATTGGTATAGATGTTTGGCTGGGTATGTAAAAGGAGGGGTTTGAAAGCAAATGTAAATAAGAGCAAGGTGATGGCAATAGGTGAGAGGAGTAAAGTGTGAAATCTTGTTGGATGGTAGGCAACTGGAACAAGTATCTAAGTTTAAATATTTAGGATATACTTTGGATGAAAAGGGAACGGATGATACTGAATGCTGTAGAAATGTTGAGTGGCAGGATGGTGACCGGCACAATTAAATCATTGGTGAATACATGGGAACTAAGTCTTGAATGTGCTAGGGTTTAGCACGAGAATATGTTGTTACCAGTGTTAATGTAAAGTAGTGAAACTATGGTATGGAAAAAGAGGTAGATCTAAGGTATGTGTTCAGATGGATAATCTTAGGGGCATGTTAGATGTGAGAACAATTCATAAAATGACAAATGAATGTATTAGAGAATTGCCTGTTGTGACGAAAGGAGTAAATGACCAAAGAAAAAGTGGATTGAGTCAGTAATAGATTGTCTGTAGGAAAGGAATAAGAGTTTGGTTCAAGTAAGAAGAATGGTGCATAATAGGAGCGATTGGTTTTTGAGAGATCAGGAGATCAGGATGTGGGCCTGGTTCAGAGGGTGAACCCAGACACTGACTAGATGGCACAGTGGGGGTCTGTCACGGTGGTAAAGTTCTTGAGTGGATGTTAACTGCAATGGGCTCTCACTTAAGGGTATGTGGGGAGGGACCTTCTTCGTTGACTTAGGTTATGTTCTACTTAACTATTGCTTCTCATATAAGTTTGCGCACATCACCCCTAGTCTGTGGGGAGCCGAGGGGAGACTAAACACATATATATATATATATATATTATTATTATTATATATATATATATATGTATATATATATATAGTATATATATATATATATATATATATATATATTAAGTTATTACATATATATATATATATATATATACACAGTATTTATATAAATAAAATAAATAGGGGCGTGATAGGTGTAAGAAGAATTTGATAAAATGAGGGAATGAACGTATTAGAGAGTTGTGTGGTGTAGAAAGAGGTAAACAGAGAATAATAAAGTACGTTGAGATTTGTTTAATGTGGAAAGATGACGATAGTCTATTGGTTAGGTGGATGTATAATGGTGAGTGTGGGAATCGACCGGCTGGAGACCAAAGAAAAAGTGACTGAGTCTAATGGAATGCCTGAAGAGAGAAATATGAGTTTGGCAGAGGTGAGAAGAAAAGGTGCATAATAGAGAGTGAATGGCAGGTTTGTGAGGGGGGTAGGCTGTGGCCCACCTAGCCAGACAGAACCCTACATTGACGAGATAATACAGTGAGGGCCCGCCACGGTCCCGTTAAGCTCTAGGGCAGATTTTGACTGGGGATAAGTTCTCAATGAATATGTTGGGCCTTCTTTCAACTTTCATGTGTTGTTTTTCCCTTTCCTTTTGCCCTTACTATTTTTAGGATGTATATGGTTATATATATATATATATATATATATATATATATATATATATAAATATATATAAATAATAATAATATTATATATATATATATATATATATAAATATATATAGAGGTATATATATATATATATATAAGATATATATATAAATATATATATATATATATATAAACTTACCTAGAGTGGACCTGTTTCTTGTAATGAGGAATATATGATATCCAAAAAGAGAGACAAGGCTTATGGCAAACATAATCGAAACAAAAAAAACAAACAATATATGGAATTTGCCTGGAACGTTACTAAGTTGGTCCTGCATAAAAAAATAAAAAATTCAATAGTTTTAAATAATTTAAAAATGCTTAAATATATATGACTAAAAAAGAAAACAAATTTGCGCAAGTTAACAACTACCATTAAAGTTTGTAAACATTTTTATCACTTATAATACTTACGGTCCAAAATTTAATAAAATATTCTAATGTGGTAGCTGCAATAAATATGCAGTATGCTAGTGAATATCCCAGGAAAAGAACAAAAAATTTGTAATTTGTGAAGGCGACACAGTTATTAACCCAAGGACAATGGTGATCCATCTTAAGAACACATTCACCACAAACAGAACAATGATGACACCTATCAGGCTTAATGTGAGCACATTTATCACAGTAACGGATATCTGAAAAAATTTGCAATTAATTGAACTTTAGTTTGCAATTATTTAATAATTAAAAAGAAATTTAGTTAAAAATAATTACAAACAGGAACTACCAAAATTCAAAAATTTTCAATAATGGAGATAGTTTCTCAAAAATTTTGTTCTACTTCAATATACTCGTAATGTTATATATTAAAGACAATTCTTAATAAGTTTTAAATACAAACAATATGCATGTTCCTTCCACTAAGTGATCTACTAAAATGCAAAGACAAGTACAATCTTCAATATTATAAATGCAAAGTTTAGATAATAATATTTTCTTTGTTACTAGTTTTAAGGTTAAGTTTCGAAATGTGATGCTATGTATCATGGTGAAAGAAACAATGTTAAAAATTTTCTAAGAGAATTGTAAAAAAGACCTACTTGACAAAATAGATACATAAACCAACAAAAAAAATTTAATTTCAAGTAAGTGAAAACAACTAATCTTTGTCAACACCTTTAGAAATTGAGAAAGGTTATAGATGTGGTACCCCAAGACCATCCTCCTAGAATCAACTAATAGTGATTTGTGCGATCCACCATCAAAATGAAAAGGGTAGAAATTGATAAAATATATGTATTGTGTGAGACTCTATCAAAAAAGTTCCACTCCTAGAAAAGAGCAATGCCCGTGAGGTGTCAACTTTGAAAAAAAAAAAAAATTAATAACTTTTTCTTGCATCACAGCAAAAGATTCATAGAGTGCTGATGTAGATGAAAAATTGGAAGTTATGAATATGTTAATAAGTTGGGTTTCTCCAAGATGATTAGGGAGTTACACGAACTACTCAAGACTGTTATGGATAGAAAAACTGTATACCTACAAATTCATCAAGTGCATCTTCAAAACTAGGGTAAATTGATGGTGAACCTTAAAATCATTAATGATGATGATTTTAGAGAAAAAATAGAACAACAGAGGAAATAATGTTATCTCTTTACTTATATAAGTAGCAAATAAATTTCTTTTAGTAATACATTTGAAATCCCTTTACTTATATAGGTTTCATAGGAGCCACCACACTTGTATCTCTTTATAACCAAAGAATGTAGATTGTTTTGAAATAGCTGTACAGTTTGTTTTATTGATAAGGTATTTTGACTTGTGAGAGAATATACTCTCTAGATTTTAAATATAATCCTATTCATGCACAGTTGTTTTAGAGTTAATATCAGACCAGATTTACATTCAGCAACTTACTGAATGCAGATTATCAAATTGTGTGGGAAAATTGTTAGGAATAATAGACAGGATGTCATCAACATATCTAAACTAAGAGTATTTTCCCACAACATTTCTCACACAACTTGATAATCTCACACAATCAATTAATGTAATTCCTAAACATATCACAACTGATCATATCATATAAACTGGACTGAAACTGGGGTTTATTTATAGACCTAAATAAAAAAAACTTCAATCGCCAAATCGAATCCTTTCATATTAAAAACTCACAAAATTTCCACCATTTCAAATGGATATTTATAATTTGATGAACTTACCAATCAAATAATTATTATTATTATAATATTATTACTATTATTAGAGCGCTTCTAGCTCAGTGGTAGAGCACTCGCCTAGCAAGTGAGGGTGCCCAGGTCTCGAGACTGTTGGCGGAGAACAGATGCCACTTCTGCCAACTGCTTCGTCCCACCTAGACGTAATGAGCACATTTGTGGTGTGCTTTACTACAAATGGGAATTAATCCGGCTTCCGCGATATGCCTGGCCAGCCAGCGGATTTAGCCGTTAGGCCCTTGCTTTCCCAAGGACCTTTCTCGAAGGGTCCCACTGACAGGACGAAAGTCCTTCCAGGGGGTTGTTGATTAACTTTTTTTTAACTGATTTATTATTATTATTATTATTATTATTATTATTATTATTATTATTATTATTATTATTATTATTATTATTATTATTATTATTATTATTATTGTTTCAAACTTCTTTCCCCAGACTAGGGGTAAGGCGCGTCACATGCACTTATAATTAACTAATATACAGCTTTTATTTATCGTTTACATCTATAAAAACCATAAACATTGAAAGTGACTCGGATGTAGCACTTACAAACATCACTTCAGTGGATTCTATCCTGATATATTAAAACATAAAACGACACCTGAACTGAGCCATTTTTTTTCTTTTCCACTACAAGATCAGAAGCCTGAAACAACAGCACAATGCTTTCTTGGAATAGCTAAGTTACCAAAATATCAAACTTGACTGCATACCATTAATTTTAACATTTCTGAATGAACACAAGTTATAGCCGCTCCCAGGATATATCAGAAAACATACATTTAGATCAAACAAACAGGGTGGGGGAGTTTCTCTTTACCTTAAAAATGACATCTGTACATCCTATGAAGTCATATTTTCACTTCAAATTTTGATGTTTTTTTGTCACTTTAACATGTCAGTAGGGTTTCTTTAGTATTTTAGCAGTGTGATATTTTTATCAAATAAAATATCGATATATCGATTGAATTTCAATATCGTTCATAGCCATCTTTTGAGCATCTTAAAAATTAAAACCATCTCTCTCTCTCTCTCTCTCTCTCTCTTCTCTCTCTCTCTCTCTCTCTCTCTCTCTCTCTCTCTCTCTCTCTCTCTCTCTCTCTCTCTCTCTCTCTCTCTCTCTCTCTCTCTCTCTCTCTCTCTCTCTCTCTCTCTCTCCTCTCTCTCTCTCTCCTCTTCTCTCTCCTCTCCTCTCTCTCTCTCTCTCTCTCTCTCTCTCTCTCCCTCTCCTCTCTCTCCCTCTCTCTCCCTCTCCTTCTCTCTCTCTGGCCTTCCTCCTGAGGGGAGTCTCTTCTATATATAGTATATATATGGTATATATAGAAGATAGAGATATATATATATATATATAGTATATATATATGTTATTAGGATGGTTATCCAGGTTCCACGGAAACTGATTTTTATAGTTCTGGTTCCAATGGAACTAACTGAACTTCATTTTTTCAAATGTCTTTCAAAAAAAAAAAAAATGATGTGTATTTGTTTATCATACATTTTTACAAAAATAAGATATTAAAAATATATATGAACAAACATCATGATAAATGATCTCGACTCTAAAGTTTCGAAAACTTTAAATATGAAACAATACTTTCACACTCGAATGGAATTAATACTCTAGAACAATGTCGCTGTTTTCTCTTGCTGATTTTACTTTCGATTCTTTTCTTTATGATTATTGTTTTTAATTGTTATTTTTATAAAATTGGTAACAACTAAATATTACCGAAATTAATAATGACCTTGAGATGAAACATAATTATGTTTTGAATTATATATACTATTTCACTTCTATATGCGATAATGATATATGTTTTTATTAAAATGACTTGAAACTACATTGATGAATTTACTTAATGGGAAGACAAACATATTTCACGTTAATTAAACATAACCATAAAACAGTCACTTGTAATAATTGCCTAAAAAAATATAAAAAATACTGGTAAAAATCAAGTTTAAATTTGTGGCAACCCTGCTCCAGAATCTAGACCTGGGGATAAATAAAATTTGAACAGGGTATTATTATTATTATGCCATTATTATTATTGTTATTATTATTATTATTAAGCATTATTATTATTATTAAAACAAAAAAAGTAGAAATTTTCTTGGATGGAATTTAAAGATATATGGTGTGTAATTCTGGATAAAAGATTCCAGGAGAGATCCGACGCATGTATCACATCCTGCTTCGCAATCAGAAATATCGTTATTTTGCATATTCTAGAACATTGTAATTATGCACCACGTAGCTGTACAGACGTTATAACCGCTATATCGCGGCAGTGAAAGGCAAGTTTACCAGCGGTTTGATATTCAAAGCGGTAACTTTAGTACGCTTCACATGTATGGATGAATGACTCGGCTGATGTCTATCATCCATCTGAAATACAGTCGGATGGTCCGTCATTGTTTTTACCCCAGTGAACTGGAACGATCTTTTACGAGTTGTATTTACAAAGAACCTTTGAGGTCAAAGAAAATGACTACTGGACCATGGGCTAGGCTGGCCAGATTTTTTTTATCATAACAGAGAAGCAGAGCTGCGCAGGTTCTTCCAGTCAGATGGTAACCTTGTGTATTGCAGTGAAGTTGTAGCCTATCACTTATGGGACCCCAGACTGATGCAATGTGAGTGAACACTGCTATTGACATCAAGGCAGTTTAAAGTGTGTGTTGTTACAACACAGATGTTTGGCTCCATATAGGGCTGTACGGATGAGAGAGGAGTATGCCAATATCAAGACAGTTTTGGAGAGGCTACAAGTACAATATCATGGATGGTTAATATGAGCCAACCTCAAATGGTGCAACATTCTGCCTGAGTCAGCAAGTAGAAGCCACCAGATATCCTTTGTTTCATATTGGGACGCTAAAGATAAAGATCACTGGACCAAAAGAGAAATGGGCCAATATAAACCTGAGATTGCATGTGATAGAACAAGTATGTGAACCATCATGGTAAATAAGAGAGAAATCATCATCTACTTCAATTGCCACATAAAACTTGTTTGATGAAACAATGTAAGGTCTCAAAATTGATGATAATGTCGCTATATATGCTCACGTTTATCTGATACGAGAAATAAGAAAGTAAACTAATATTTGATGGCCCACAATGACACTCCTCCTGAAGTTAGCGCACGAAAACGCGAAAGCGTTTCTTCACGATAAATGGCAAACGTTAACACCCCGAACTGAACGTTACCG
>JABUQX010148409.1:0-10949 GCA_015478945.1 Trachelipus rathkii | reverse complement strand
GAAGGAAAGAAATAAGAAGAAGGAATAAGAAGAAGTCTCATATGACGGAGCAAATGAGCCATTGTAGGTGTCGGCACCGGAACCGGTGCGGTGCCAGTGAGGTGCCGAGTTAGTAAACATATACTGAACACTATAATATTTGGTGTTAATATATATGTTTTAAATTACGTAGATCTCAATTTCGAATTTTCCGAGCCCTACAAAAGGTTTGAGTGCACCCGAAAAAAGAAGAAAAGCACAGAATGCATGTCAGAGGGAGAAGGAGGAATGAAATAAGAGACGGATAAAAAGTTTCATATGTCGGAGCAAATGAGTCATTGTATGCAACGGCGCCGGAGCTGGAGGCCGAGCAGATGCTGAAGCTGGAGTCAAAAGAAAAGCACGGAGTGCGCAGCCGAGGAAGATGGATTAAGAAGAAGGAATGAAAAGAAGTCTCATGTGTCGGTGCAAATTAACCATTGTCGGAGTCAGTGCCGGATTCCGAAGCTTGTGCCGGTGCGGTGCCTGGATAGTAAAGATAAGTTTCATAATACAATTTTGGTGTCCTTATATATGTTTACAAGGACATAGAATATGAATAACATAGTTTCAGAACTCTCAAAGATGTTTGTGAACCCCCAGGAGGGGTGGGGTTCCCAGTCGAAAAGCACAGATTGCACAGCTGAAGAAGAATTGCGCAGATTGCATAAGAGATGAAGGATGAGGAATGATGATGAGGGCTCCAGAGGAATCAGAGATGGTAAGGAACCTACATGAGATGGGGACAGAATCCTAAAGCTGGGTGTGGAGTTAGATTGGAGCTGAAGAAGGAGACGAGATTGAGTACTGAGGTGGTTGAATCAAAACTTGCATTTGACTTGTTAAATGTGTGTTATATCAAACCCATGTACAAGGATATATGCAGAGTTCGTATACGGAGAGTCCGACATTTTATTTTATACTGAAACATTTTTAATTTATATATAGAAAGCCTGTTTAATTATTAAAGTTTTTGAAAAAAAATACATTTTATGTTTTTTACAGATATTTTATGTTTTTACTGAAAAGTTCTTAAATATTTTAATAAAAACAAGTTTTTAATTGACCCTAAAGCAGTAAAGTAGTAAAGCAGTAGCACAAGCAGCCCTTCAGACCCCCTCCCACACGACTATGCGCTACTGCTTTACTGCTTTATTATTTTACTTCTTACCTACTTCAGCTCTTGTTTAAACACATTTTGTGAAAATAACATGATAATATATAATAAATAGAATAATAATAATAATAATAATAATAATAATAATAATAATAATAATAATAATAATAATAATAATAATAATAATAATAATAATAGCAATAGTAATAATAATAATAATAATAATAATAATAATAATAATAATAATAATTATAATAATTATAATAATAATAATAATAATAATAATAATAATAATAATAATAATAATAATAATAATAATAATAATAATAATAATAATAATAATAATAATAATAATAAAGATTCTTATAACCTATCACTCAGAGTCGGAGAAGAAGTAAGAGCTGCAACGAATTAGGATATCCATTGGAGTCAGAGTTGTGCTGTGCTACACCAGAAGTTAAACTTGCTTTTGACTTACCTAATGTATGTTACATCAAACATTATATAAGAATGGATCCAGAGATCGAATTTTCCATGGTCGTACGCGTACAGTAGTTATAGCTGTGGTAGTAGTAGTAGAAACATCTATTGATTTTTTTATTATTAATAAATATAGTTCCCTTTAATAATATATATGTTCCATTTTCTTTTCAATCATATAATTTACATATTTTTCACTGTAGTAGCTGTATAAAACTAAAAAAAAAATAATTTTATGCATGAACACATAATAAATAAATAAAATCTATATAGTAAATGGGAAATAAAAACAAGTGTTCATTTTGTAACATTTATAACATTTTTCTTGAAAAGTGGATTATATATATATATATATATATATATATATATTCTTATTTAAGAAGAAAGAGTTATATATATATACATATATATATATATATATATATATATATATATATATATATATATATATATAAGAACTTAGAAACATATAATTTTTTATTTTAAATATATATATCGCTATAATATATATATATATATATATATATATATATATATATATATATATATATATATATATATATATATATATATATATATATATATATATATATATATATATAAAATTTGGAAACAAAAGTAATTTATATATAGGTATTTTAAATATCTTAGCATATAAGAACTTAGAAACATACAAGTTTTCTTTTTTATATATATATATATATATATATATATATATATATATATATATATATATATATATATATATATATATATATATATATATATATATATATATATATATATATATATATATATATATATATATATATATATATATATATATTTAACACATCTATACTGAAGACATAGGGTGAAGTTGAAACTGCGCATTTTCTATATAGTCCTCCAAAGTTTCTATCACCTCAGAAATAATATAAGAATAAATACCTTTGGCTGCACTAATCCATTCTTCAGCACAACAGGGTTCTAGCCTGAATTCTCTCATACCAGAGAGAAGTAAACTTGTCCACATTTTTCAGTTGTTATCTTCTTTTCGATGTTCTTCTTTATTATATGGTAAACCGCTTACTTCAGTGTAAATATTATAGATTAAACCTTGCTCTCTATGTATTAATCTCTCGAGTATTTCGAAGTTTGCAAGATGATTTGATAATTCTTCTTTCAATTTAATCAATGACGCAATATTTTCAGATGAACAAACAGTGAATCCTATACGGGTACGCATGAATGTGTCATTTGCGAAGGGCTTCCAGTAGTTGCGTACATCAATACTTTTAACATTGTTATAGGACTTGAAAGTAACTCCTTTCTATTAGTACCGCTCTTCATCCTCTTCTAATAGATATTTCACCATAATTCGCTACATCAGATGAGATATACTTGCATTTATCCAAGCTTCTTTACTCGCTCGATGATATTGACGAATCTTCTACAGATACGAATAAAGGTCTATTATCTGTACCTCGGGCAGGAATTCAAGCAATATAACGGTCTTCATTCGGTTAACACGAAATATTAAAGATACATTGTTAGGAAGAACAAAGGTCGTCATAAAGATATCAACAACACGCTTTGGTGCGGGGAAAGATGTCATGGTGACAGCATAACAAGAAATTTCTTACTGATGAAACTTGAGTATAAACATCCTCAAATCTAAAGAGATTATTAACCAATCAAAAGAAAGTAAACAAGATTACGACGTACTCTCCATATCAGTTCAAAAGTCCATATAATTTCGCATGACAATAACAAACATGTTTACCGAAGAAATTGATAATGCGAAAAGACCTAGAAAACAATGTAACAGAAGAAAAATAATAATAATAATGATAATAATAATAATAATAATAATAATAATAATAATAATAATAATAATAATAATAATAATAATAATAATAATAATAATAATAATAATAATAATAATAATAATAATAATAATAATAATAATACTTTTTCTTTTTTTTATTAAAAATATCAACTATTAGTGATTAAAGTCATATTTAAGTATCAATGCGAGATAAAAAATTTTTTTTTTTTTTCGTATGATCACAAAATAAATTTTTAGTCTTTTAATGTTTATAACATAAAAATAACATGGCTAACATACATTACAATTAAATAAAATGCTAACATTAGCAAAATTCATTATGTAATATCGGTAAGTAGGTAACATCATCTTGCAAAACTTAATCTAAGTTCACTTGTCAGGTATTTCTCTAACATAACAGTGTTAACTTTACATCATCATAGTAATATTTAACATAACTTATCCTAACTATCACACTGACCAACGCATAAATGTAGGTAACATCACTTTGCAAAACTTAATCTAAGTTCACTTGTCAGGTATTTATCTAACATAACAGTGTTAATTTTACATCATCATAGTAATATTTACCATAACCTATCATAACTATCATACTGATTAACGCATAAATGCTAACATAACCTAGTATAATATCATCTAATGTACAACAAGAATAATAATGAACAACAACAACAAACCTAACTTTCTTACGAATGAATGAACAAATGTTGCACTTGAACATATATTTTACGAAGAGACTTTAAAAAATATGAGACTTTTACTTTATAAGTTTCAGAAGATTTATTTTAAAAACAATGCGATGTTGTCAATTTACCGATACATTCTCTATTGCCAAATTTCTCTAGATTAGAATGAAATGCTATCACGGATAAGAATGGATCGCTATATATCCATATAACATACCAATGTTAACATAACAAAGTTTAAACCTCAATAATACCAACATACTATTTCCTGAATAAGAACGTAACGTATCATAGCATACCTAACATACTTTACATATGAATAAACTGGTAACACTGACAAAGTGAAAAGCGAATCATATACGGGTACGCATGAATGTGTCATTTGCGAGGGGCTTCCAGTATGAGAGGTAAGCCCTCCACCCGTAGGGTGGAGCCTTAGTTGTTCGTTTACACCCCCTTCGGGGACTGACCCTGCAAATGAAACTTCACTAATCATCTTCAGGGGTTGCACCTCAAGTGGGTTTCTCGTAGGAAAAAGATGAATTCCTTTAGGAATTTTAATTTTTATTAAAAATATAACTTTTAAAATCATTATTTAATATGTAAAGAAATATATATTGTTTGTTAAGTTTTGGTAAATGTTACTTTGAGGATGTAAAATATTTAAAATAAAACTTGTGTTTTTAAGTTCTTATATATATATATATATATATATATATATATATATATATATATATATATATATATATATATATATATATATATATATATATATATATATATATATATATATATATATATAATGCACTTTTCAATAAAAATACATATTATAAACATTATAAAATGAAAAGTTGTTTTTATTTCCCATTTACTATATAGATTTTATTTATTTATTTATTATGTGTACATGTAGAATTTTTTTTTTTAGTTTTATATAGCTAATAAAGTTTAAAATATGTAAATTATATGATTGAAAAGAAAATGAAACATACATATTATTAAATGAAACTATATTTATTAACAATAAAATATCAGTAGGTTTTTCTACTACCACTACCACCACAGTTATTCGATCTCTGGATCCATTCTTACATATTGTTTGATTTAACATACATTAGGCAAGTCAAAAGCAAGTTTAACTTCTGGTGCAGCACAGCACAACTCAATACATATCCTAATTCGTTGCATCTCCGACTTCTTCTCCGACTCTGAATCCTAATAATAGGTTATAAGAATCTTTATTATTATTATTATTATTATTATTATTATTATTATTATTATTATTATTATTATTATTATTATTATTATTATTATTATTATTATTATTATTTTCACAAAATATGTGTTCAAATAAGACCTGAAGCAATAAAGCAGTAAAGCAGTAGCGCATAGCCGGGTGGGAGGGGGCCTGAAGGGCTGCTTGCGCTACTGTTTTATGCTTTACTGCTTTAGAGTCAATAAATAACACTTTTTTATTAAAATTTTAAGAACGTTTTAGTAGAAACATAAAATGTTTTTCAAAAACAAAATTTTTCAAAAACTTTAATAATGAAACAGGTTTTCTGTAAATAAAATAAAAATGTTTCCGTATAAAATAAAATGTCGGACTCTCCGTATACGAACTCTGCATACATCCTTGTACATGGGTTTGATATAACACACATTAGACAAGTCGAATGCAAGTTTTGATTCAAGCACCGCAGTATTCAATCTCGTATCCCTCTTCAGATCCAATCTAACTCCATATCCCGTTTTGGGTTTCGGTACCCATCTCATTTGGAGACCTTACCGTTTCTGATTCCTCTGGATTCATCATCATCATTACTCATTCTTCTTCTCTTATGCACTCTGTGCAATTCTTCTAATGCTATGCAATCTGTACTTTTCGGCTGGGAATCCCACCCCTCCTGGGGGTTCACAGACACCTTTGAGAGTTCTGAAACTGTTATTCATATTCTACGTCCTTATAAACATATATAAGGACAACAATATTGTATTATGAAACGTATCTTTACTATCTAGGCACAGTTCCGGCACCAGCACCGGGATCCGGCACTGGCTCCGACAATGACTCATTTGCACCACACATGAGATTTGTTTTCATTCCTTCTTCTTAATTGATCTTCATCGGCTACGCATTCTGAGCTTTTCTTCTGGCTCCAGCTCCAGCATCGGCTTGTCCTCCCGTTCCGGTACCATTGCATAAAATGACTAATTTGCTCACACATATGAGACTTCTTCTTATTCCGCCTCCAAATTTCATTCCTCCATCTTCATCTGTCATGCCCTGTGTGCTTTTCTTTTTTTTCAGTTGGAACCCTCTCAGGAGGTCCTCGGACATTTTTGAGGGCTCTGAAACAATCAAAATTGAAATCTTCGTCCTTTAAAACATATATATTAACACAAATCCTATGGCGCTAAGTACATGTTTACTAATTCGACACCTCACTGGCACCACACTGGTTCCGGTGCCGACACCTACAATGGCTCATTTGCTCCGTCATTTGAGACTTCTTATTCCTTCTTCTTATTTCCTTCCTTCATCTTCATTCGTCTTCATCTCTTGCGCATTCCATGTTTTTCAGTTTGAGCCCCCTTCAGGGGGTCCTCAGGAACCATTGATGGTTCTGGAATCCTCAAAATTGGAATCTACGTCGTTGAAAACATATATAAGGACACCTCATTTAACTCATTATGTGTTTGTAGCCAGAATCTCATTCTGGCTCCGGATCCAGTTCCGAATCAGCGCTCCGGCACTTGCATCAACTCAGGCTTCGAAATCTTCTTCTACTCTAATTCATTTATCCTCTTCTATGCACTCTCCAAATTTCAGCCTTCTACGAGCATTTCCAAGGTGTTGGGGCTCAGCCCCATCACACAACGGGAGTGGCGGCGCAAAATCTCGGGACCAGGTAAGCGATACCATCAACAGGCGGGGTTGCAAGTTTGACGAGGATACGATAACCATAATCTTACTAAAAGAGGGGAAAGTTAAAAGTTGCGTGACTTAAAAGGGATTTGCAGGCTCAAATATTGGAACCATAGATCCCAAAATCGGACTCATAAAATATAAATATAAATATAAATTACTAAAAAGAGACAAAAATGCCAAGTTTGCCAGATTTGGACCTAATTGTAACTAAATCTGACATTCCCGGGAGTGATGATCATTACTATATATATATATATATATATATATATATATATATATATATATATATATATATATATATATATATATATATATATATATATATATATATATATATATATATATATATATATATATATATATATATATATATAATTAATTATATATTATAGGTACACCAGAGAATGAATT
This sequence comes from Trachelipus rathkii, assembly GCA_015478945.1. NCBI lineage: Eukaryota > Metazoa > Arthropoda > Malacostraca > Isopoda > Trachelipodidae > Trachelipus > Trachelipus rathkii. The sequence continues at coordinate 3,474 of JABUQX010148409.1, read as the reverse complement.
TTATTATCCGCCCGGATATAATGAAAGGTAAAAAATGATCCACAAGATACCCGGACAGATACGGGTAATGAAGTTTATGGTATATAAGATTATAATTAATTACATTCTCTCAATATTTCATTTCAGAATGCATGTTCATATATATATATATATATATATATATATATATATATATATATATATATATATATATATAAATATATATATATATATATATATATGTCAATATATAGTATATACTATATATATATATATAATCAAAATTAAAATACATATTTACTAACATACAGTAACCTTTTCTTTATTTCCTATTTCTCCTTATATATATATATATATATATAATATATATATATATATATATATATATATATAGGTATATATATATATATATATATATATATATATATATATATATATATATAAACATGTGTATGTGGTGAAATGAGCTCATAAGTTTAAATATTGTCATCTATGATTCTGAACATTTTCACACTTGATTTTTATTCAAAATTTAAAAATATCAAGAGGTACAAACCACTGAAGGAAGAACAACTTATTTAAGAGTTCTTTAAAAATAGATCAGATGTTGTTTCAACAGAAGTTGATCCAAGCATCAAATTGCAGTTTTTTTTTTGGCAAAAGAACACAAAGGAACAGGAAATATTTATATTATTGAAAATATATAGCCAGTCAAATTTAACCAACGCACAAGAAATATTTAGCAGTCACTATAGTGAGGGTAGTCTTCAAATGGTTCATCTCTCTCTCTCTCTCTCTCTCTCTCTCTCCTCTCTCTCTCTCCTCTGATGAAGGATATATATATATATATATATATATATATATATATATATATATATATATATATATATATATATATATATATATATATCATATTATATAAAGTGATATTATATATATATACCTGTAATTACTTTATTATATTACATATTATACATAGAAATAAGCAACATATTAAATTATTAAAGAAAGATTATTATTATTATCATATGTGTACAGATATTATTATTACATATTAATATAATATATTTCATCTCCCATATATATATATATATATATATTATTATTATTATTATTATATATATATTATTATTATTATTATATATATATTATTATTCTTATTATTGTTATTATAGTATTATTATATATATATATATATATATATATATATATATATATATATATATATTATATATATATTTTTATTAAAAATATTATTATTAGTATTATTATATGAATTGGAAATAAATATATATATATTATTATTATATATATATATCTATTATTATTATTATTATTATTATTATTATTATTATTATTATTATTATTATTATTATTATTATTATTATTATTATTATTGTTTTTATTAAGAGGTGTAGGATATCCGCATCTGCATCCGCAACCGCATATGTATTGGAATTCGTATTAAAATTATTGCGGATAGTGGATAGTATTCATTTATTATTAGACTAAATGTTCCTCAATTTCTGTAACGCAAGATGTTCAGACTCGTTGGAATAGTAGTTTATACATGCTTGAGAGGATGGGAGAAATAAATGAAGCTGTCTTCCCTTATGCTTCGAACAAACACAAAGGTGAAAGGCCTGACAGGTGATGATAATGCGATTTTAGGTAATTGCATTACTCTTCTTAAACCGTTTGAAGAGGTAACTAAGACTATTAGCTCAGAAAATTTTTGTTTGTCAGACAGGATTCCTCTAGTTGCAACGATGAAAGCTGTGCTAAATACTGCTATTAAAAGTAAGAGACTTTCAAAGGTGACAGAAACACTTATGCTGGAGATAGATAATAGATTCAAAATCTGCAAAACGATTACGCATCTGCAATAGCAACTTTTCTGGATCTTAGATACAAAACCAAATTTCTTGAACCACGTGTTTCACAGAGGGTTAAAATTTATTTAGTATGCCTATGTGATGAAATGCTGCTAAAAGCAGAAATTTTACCAGCCAATAAAAAGGAAAAGATTACAGAAACAGACACACATTTACCATCTGTTAGCGAAACCATTGCTGAATCCATGAACGTTCTTTTGGCTTCTAGCAGCGATGAAGAGTCTTGTTCAGAGGTGTCAAAGACACTCTGTCATTGATCGAAGATTATCAAAAGCGAAAACTCTTGGAATCGGATAAAGATCCATTGGTTTGATGACGTGATAATTGTAAAAGTTTTCCACATCTTGCAGAACTCGCCAGGGAATACTTAGCATGCCCTTCAACAAGAGCTATATATATATATATATATATATATATATATATATTATATATTATTATATATATATATATATAGTATATACATATATATATATATATATATATATATATATATATATATATATTGAACAATTTTAATTTCATCAAGCATTTTCATAAATAAAATATTTATTGCTTATTATTAGGTCGGATAAATCGGATAATTTATTTATTCCGCCGGATTCTTATTATGCGGTGCACCTCTATAATATATTTATATATATATATATATATATATATATATATATATATATATATATATATATATATATATATATATATATATATATATATATATATATATATATATATATATATATATATATATATATATATATATATATATATATATATATATATAATACAACTGATGAATATTGTCTAAAGATCTCTCCTAAAGTGATTCAAAATTTATGCTATTATTTCATATTGAAAATGTGAAGAAATGTTGAAGAGGAAAATATTAACAAATATTTTGGTGTTTTAAACTTGCAAAATTGTGCCTCATTTAAAACTAAAAACACAAAAGAGAAAGAAATAATTATTTGGTTAATTGGAGTCCGTAGAAATCAAAATTTATAGACTCTGAATCTTGCACCTATACCCATATCGATACCGATACCGATACCGATACCGGTTTACTTAAATTTTCTGCTTTCAATTCAATATCCCGTTTTAATGTGCACTTATTGTAAATTTACGAAATTCCTATAATTCTTAATTCAAGTGATGTAGTTAATATTCTTCAAATATGCATAATTTAATATAATAATATTATCATATTTTTTTCATATTTAAAAAAAAAAAAAAAATTCATATTTTTAAATAATATTTCGCTCAATTCCTAAAAAAAAAGATATAAAAAGGAAAAAAAAATACTAATAAAAAATTTAAAATCAGTTTAGCTTGATTTACGGCTTTAATTGCTGTTACCCCATGCATATCTCCTAAATTTTATACATAACTTTCTTTTATGTATTATTTATAATTTATATGGCCCATGCACATGGGGCACTGATAAAATGGCACAAAAATTTACAAAGGTTTATTATTTAAAAATTAAATGTTAATGTTAAATTTTGATGCTTCAAATATATTCAATTCAACAGTATTCAACAATTTTACTAATGTTCCATAATTGAAAAACTGTTTAAAATAACTAAAATAGCAATGAAGTACAATG